>PVJH01026988.1:10337-29402 GCA_004026705.1 Nesogale talazaci
AAAAAAAAAAAAAAAGAACTTTAAAGGGAAAATATTGTTAGGTCCATTTTGCATTCGGGTTTTTTTTTGTTTTTTTAAATTGTGCGTGGGCTGAGCCCTGGTGGCGTAGTGGTTGAGTGTGGGACTGCAGCCCACTGGCTTGGTGGTTCAAATCCAGCAGTAGCTCTCCAGGAGCAAGGCTGGGCCTCCCACTCCCACCAGAGGGCAGTGATGCACCCAAAAAAACAAAACCAAAAAAATTGTGCTCAAGTACAATGTAATGTAAGAGAATAAGCAGCTGAGGACTAGGCATGTGTACATGGGTACCACACGGTTCTATCTGTATGCTGAGCAAGCAGTTCAAGGGCTGCACGAGTTGAAGGACACAGCGTCAGGATTAGAGGCAGGCCTTGTGACAAGCTGCAGCGTGCAGGTGACACAAGCTTGCCTGCTGAAAAGCAAGGAGGATCTGAAACGTTTACTGATGAAGGTCTAAGGCCACAGCCCACTGGTCGAGTGAACGCCACATCAGGATCAAGAGAGAAAAGATTCAAGTTGTCCAGATTTCAATTTACTTGAATTCACAATTGATGCACATGGAAGCTGCGATAAGACAAAACAAAAGGACTTAGTGTACTGGGCAGATTTGCTGCACAAGATCTACTTAAATTGGTATAGAGCAAAGACTGAGGTTCACCTGACCCAACTCATAATAATTTCAATCACCTCATAAGCACTTGAATGACAAGGAAGAGGAAGAAGAGAGGGCAATGGCTCTCTGCGAGACCACTGTGAGGGCCATGGCTGCCAGGAGAACAGATCAGTCTGGGAGAAGGACAACCAGAATGCTCCTTCGAAGTAAGGATGGCAACGTGTCACCTCACAGACTTCGAGCCTCTTATTAGGAGAGACCAGTCCCTGGAGAAGAGCATCGTGCTTAGTAAATAAAAGGGTCATAAAAGAAGAGGAAGACTCTAGAGCGGGGTTCTCAACCTCCCTCATGCTGTGCCCCTTTCATACAGTTCCTCATGCTGTGGTGACCCCCAACCATAACATTATTTTCATCGCTAGTTCATTGCTGTAATTTTGCGACAGTATGAAAGGGTCATTCGACACCCAAAGGGGTCACCACCCACACGTTGAGAACTGCTGCTCTGGTGGAGGTAGGTTGGCCCAGTGGCTGCAGTAAGACGCCCCTCCCACAGGGCTGGGCAGTGTCTTGTTCTGTTCTGCACAGGTTCACTGCGCACGTCAGCGTTGACCTCACAGCACCTAACAGGAACATCTCTGAGATGTCACTTTGGCACAAAAAATATCAGGAGGGGACAAGAGGATTCGTAATCTACAAACTGTGGGAAAGGGTTACTTCAATAGGAGGGCTGAGCCCCGGTGGCGTAGTGGTTGTGCGCAGGACTGCGGCCCACTGGGACGGAGGTTCAATTCCAGCAGTGGGGCTGGGCCTCCTACTCCCACCGCCGGAGAGCAGTGATGGCCCCCCCCCCCAAAAAAAAAAAGTTACTTCAATAAATTCACTGCTTAAATGACAAATTGTTACCAGTTTTACCCAGGTTTTGAGAGATGGGTATAAAGATGATATACACAAACCATCTTTATATATAAAGCCTCTGCATATACACCCATATATATGCCACATTCAAATCCTTAGCCACCAGACTTTGTAAGTGCACATAGTTCCAGTTATTTTTTTAGGCATGCTAGACAAATCAATGCCAAACAAAGAACATGTCATTAGGTTCAAGGTAAAGGCTCACCAGGCCAGCCTGCCATTACACAAGCAGCAATGACTACTACATAACAGCTTTCAAATACAGGAGTTTACTGGCCCATGTTATCAACCATAGGAAGAAGAATTTTTAGCCCACACTCAATACTCTCAAATAAAATTCCAGTGTTGAATCACATTGCATTTTAGACTTCTGTTTTAAAGAATTTCAGGTTGGAAGTCAGTCCTGCTTTCATGTCTATTGTGGTGTACATTAAATATCTGTATTTCATGCTGTAGAGTAGAACCATCTATTTAGATTCGGGTGGGGGGGGTAGGGAGTTGGTGTTGGCATACCCTGTTTTTAGCCACTCACAGTTTTGTTTTGCTAAGATGTACAAACATGCCAAGGAAATGACCATGTGAGTGAAAAGGGATTAGTGCAGGAATGGGGTCTTGTGCAATACTTGAGACAGCAATGAAAGAACTATGCTTGATAGTACAAGTATTTAAAGTCAAGTAACTGCTCTTCAAGAGGTCATTTGTTGGTTATTTGCAACAGCTTGTATGTTCCTGGAAGCAAGGGTCTATTTATTTTTTAAATCATCATCACATCTTTACTTCTTTTTCCCTCCCTATCTTTCTTTTATTTGAGCACAGAGTAGGCGTTCTGTACAAAGCGACTGAAAGATGAAGTGAATGCATGAATCCTACTTCACTTTATACATGACAATAACGGCACCTATGTCTCCGGGTTGAAGTGAGGCCTTCATAAATGAGTTTTAATTCTCGTTTTTAAAAGGCATAAACAGAGGCTCACAGAGATTACATAAGTCAGTGAAGTCCAGTGAAGGAGCGATAAAACTGAGACGCGCCAACTTCACAGCAATGGCCCTGATGGCGAGTTGGCTACTTGCTGGGTTGCTAACCGCAGCAGCTGCCACGCAGGAGAAAGACGAGACTTTCCACTTCCGTCAAGAGTGAGTCTCAGAAACCCACAGCGGCAGTTCTCCTCCGTCCTACAGGGCGCTATGAGTCGGAATCGACTTGATAGCAATGAACTTGGTTTTGTTTGTTTTTTAACTTCAAAGCCCATCCTCTTTCCAACGCCAGCAACTCCCCATGGCAGAGCAGAAGAGTCCCATGAGTTTGTGCATCTGGACAGGTGCACAGGGCCAGGTCCTTCCCTGGACCTTCCCGTTAGTCACTGTGCACTTATCCATGGTGCCACCAGAGCTGCTGCTGTTTCTTTGGGGGGGGGGGGGGCATCACTGTTCTCTGGTGGGAGTAGGAGGCCCAGCCTTGGTCCTGGAGAGCTGCTGCTGGATTTGACCCGCCAACCCAGTGGGCCACAGTTCTGTACACAACCGTAATGCCACCGGGTGGGGCTGAGCCCACTTATTTTTTTAAAAAAGAATTTTAATGGGGACTTTTACCACTCCTGTTATAACCAAACCACCAGAGCTTCTATCCCTGGTTCCTACTAGCTAAAAAAACTTTAAAAATTAGAATATTTGGGGAGAGTGGGGTGGTGGTGGCAGGAATCTATCTCTCAAACTGATAAAAAATCCACTGGGCGTCGGTGGGGAGAGGGGTGCACAAGCTATTGGGAGGTTTGAAAAGTTGTTTAAAAATAAACAAAACAAAAATGATGACCTGAAAGGTCAATCTCCACCTCACTCACAATGAAACCTTAATCCCTAGATAAGCACTGTGCTCTGAAAATTAGGCAAATGGTCACCTTAACCACATTAGAGGCTAGAAGTGGTGGACATGTAAGTCCTTTATGTCATTAGGAAACAAACCACCAGGATGAGTTGGAAAATATTTCATTTCTCCTTAGCCCAGTGGTTCTCAACTTGTGGGTCACCACCCCTTTGGGGGTCGAATGACCCTTTCCCAGGGGTGGCCTGACTCATGACAGTATCAAAATCACAACGATGAAGTAGCAACAAAATAATTTTATGATTGGGGAGCACCATAACACAAGAGACTGTATTAAAGGGTCATGGCATTAGGAAGGTTGAGAACCACTGCCTTAGCTTCTTAAGCGATGTTGACTTAGATTTACTTTTCCTCCTTTAAATTATAATCTAGATTGAAGAATCCATTTGCTTGAGAGACTATAACAGCTACAGAAACAGTATCTCTTTGAACATACATGCAATTTTATCCTTGGGTAATTTCACCACTGTTTGGGAATAAGTGAAAAGATGGTTGGCCTGGAATTTTGTATATCTCTTTTTGGCCCTCCTTTTAGTCTTTGGAATCTAAAATCTGAAATGAAACTGTTTGGGATAACTTTTCACTCTTGGCTCTGTCAATGCTCATTTCAGAGGTCACGTCCAATAAAGAGTCTGTCTGGTTAGCAATACAGAGGCTAAAACATTTTCACTAACTTCACACCTATAATTTGTAAGAATTTAAGCTCAGATAATCTACCTCATTCAATCACTTCATGATCATAGTTCAAATGAAGCAAAGGAACACTTGGTGTGGTAGAGAATGAGTTCCAGTCACACTTGTCTTGCCAACAGTCATTGAATGGTAAAGTATCCTCTTCCACAGGAAAAAGGTAAGTGCAAGGGCACTTTTCAAATGTCTCTCTCCTACAGCGAACTTCCTGGAACATAGCTAGCTATAAGACAAATTTATATTTAAAGGGAGGTTTCACTGTAAAACTTAAATAATACTACGTCTGAAAATGAGTTACAGGAAAAAGAGTTAACCGTACACAACTTCCTTCCCACGATGGAATGAGAGGCTATTCAAACAATTAAATCACATGCCCAGAAAACAAGTCATAGTGCTATGCTGCAAATGTAATAGAGAGGAAAGGGAGTCTCTCAATTACTGCAGCCTTTGTCAGCGCCAACACAGGAATCCTTTTCGTATCAGAAACCGAGAAAAATCTATAAACCTTTTACAAGGAATGTAGAACTTTAACATATGTGATAATATTATAGGGAACTTTTCAGGAGCTTAAAATAAAAATGCAGTTGTTGGAATGTTGTTAACAATAAACTAAAATAGTGCCATCTTAGGCAAATGAACTTAGAAAACAAAAAACTCTAACCTGTGTAACCTGTGTTTAAAATGGTCTCCACATTTCTAATGGCCTTCCTCCCTAAGTTACATTCAGCAGTTCTACTACATTCTTTTGTTACATCAATTTCAATAACAAAGAATCCTTTAGGAACAGCTCCCAAGCCCAGCCCTCCACCACCATTAAAAAAAAAAAAATTCTCATTGAAACACAGTCTAATAATGAACTACAACAAACTATTTTTAAACGAAGAGGGGGGTAACAATCAATTGTCTTCAGTTTACAATTATAACCTGGGTGACGAGACTGTTTTTTAAAGTCATAGCAACGTTACAGGTTTAGGGAGGAGATAAAACTGAAAGGGTTTGTCGAGAACCGGACCACAGAGCTTGATTTTCACACAGTTCCAATCAAATCTCATCTTGAAATTGTCTTCATTCTTTAAGTACAGACTGCAAGGTCCCTGGTGGACTCTCTTTTCAACGTGTACTCTCCCGCATTGCTGTGTTAGCCTCTTAGAATGCTGAGCCCTGACCTTTAGCCAGCCGTTCCTTTGCACTCACCTTAGCTTTTCCTCCGGGCACCCATTGAGTCTCAGACTATCAGGACGATCTCGTCTTCGCCTGTAGAGACCTGAATGGGAAAGCGCTTTAAGCTGTAATGCAGTCATACTCTCTCTACACGTCAGTGACTGGCACTTGGAGAAGAGCAGAGCGGCTGCCAGGGCTCGGAGAGACAGTGGCCCTGGCCCCGGGACTTCAGCACACCTGACCTAGAGTTACAAACCTCCAGGCAGGCCTGCGGCTGCAGCACAGCTTCCTGTTTCTCAGCGGGTACACACCCTCCTCAGCAAGGCATGACTTGCCTTATCTCTGGGCCCTGCACCTTGGAGGGGGTGAGGGCTCCAGGGAGAGTTGGCAATTGGAGCAGGCTGACTGTTCACAGATTTACTCACAAGGCAAAATCTAATAGTTATGAACAGCCACACCAATTCCCTTCACAAACCTTGACAACCTCGTTTGGAATTAAAACTGGGCTAAAAAAGCTGCAGTCATGTAATGACTAAAAAGGGTCCTGCCTGGTTTGATGGGCCAGGAAATCCATTAACACTTTATAAGCAGCTGTCAGTTTAAAGGAGTGCCTGGTCATCTGAGCTATCTGGGATATTTTCCTTTAAAAAAAAAAAAGGCAGATTCTGAGGAGAAGTGGCCAATTTCTCTCTCTCACCACACTCTAAATCCTCTTTAGAAAGGAAGGCGTGTTTTTAATTTTCCTCTCATTAAATATTACTCACAAATTCGCAACTGAACTGGAGTTTCTTTAGTCAGCCTTCCCGGCATGATTTTCTGAGCAGCCCCTCTCCTTCAGGTGGTGCCTCGATGTCATCAGTATAGTCTGCCTGGACTGTGCCGGGCTGCTATGCCGCCCTTGGGATCTTTGTATGTTTGCTTTTGGAGGATGACAAACGTGTGTGCTGTTAGCAGCATTTGGAGCTGCCTGATAAGAACTTGCTGCGTACTGTGTGTCCTCTAGCATCTGTAACCCCCAGCCCCGCTTGCAAGAATCCTACCCCCCCCCACTCCCCCCACTTTTGGTGTGTGCTTGTGAGCGGGGCTGGGGCTTACAGATGCTAGGGGACACACAGTACTCAGCAAGTTCTTATCAGGCAGCTCCAAATGCGGCTAGCAGGGCCCATGGGTGGCTTGCCCACCACCATGAGTCCATCCCACTCAACATACACAAGCATATCACAAAGCAAAGGAGATGCTTGGCAGGTTTTGATTTCATGCTTCCAGGAACTCCTCTTTGGGGAATTGCTCTGCTAGGAACCAACCCCTCAAGAACTAGAGAAACGAGTCTGAGGTGATCTTCTACCAAGGACTTGAAAGTTTTATGTTTTTTCTTGACAAGTACCTGCTTTATAAATTTTAAAATTGGGGCACGTCATAGGGACACGAAAGTCTTCATTCTCTAACTCTTCCCCTAAATGCTACCACAGGTACTGGGTTTCTCTATCCCAGTGAAAACAGATGGTCAGGGGAGTCAGCGTCTTTTCCAGGGCCTTTTCATGGTGGTCTTCAAATTAGGATGTGAATTTTTATTTTATTTTACTTTATTTTTTGTTTGGCATCACTGCCCTCAGGTGGTGGGAGTAGGAGGCCCAGCCTTTGCTCCGTGGAGCTGGAATCGAACCTCCATCCCAGTGGGCCGCAGTCCCGCGCACAACCACTATGCGACTGGGGCTCAGCCAAGGATGTGAATTTTTAAAGATGAAGAAAAATGTCCTCATTTTGTCACGACAGTGGATTTAATTAGTGAAGAACTGTGGGGGCGGGGGAAATCAAATGACAGATGCATCTTTCCGTCAAGGGGATCCGCAAAAACAAAATGGTACAATTGGCTGTCTCTTGGGGAAAAGTAACAGCAGAAAGCTTTGCCATGTGACACCACTTTAGGACAAGTGACAACCCTGCACTTTGCATATGCTTCCTATCTCAAGGTAATTTGTTGAAAGGAGCCCTGGGGGTCCTGTAGGTTTGTTAGGCTGCCCACTGCCAGTGTGGCCATTCGACCCCGCTGGCCGCGCCCAGAGAGAAACATGATTACTTGAGACTGCTTGCTCCCCTAAAGGTGTCACCGAGGAAGTCCTTTACAGGAGTCCCTATTAGTTGGACTTGACTCAGTGAGTTTGAACTTTTACATGTCTGTGTGAGACACACACACACACACACACACACACACACACACAGCCTAGGATCCTACTGATGAGTAAATTAAGATTCTGAACATGCCCAACTCTGTTTGTCAAAGTGAGTGAAAAAAATAAAAATTCCCAAGGGAAAAAAAACTGTACTTTTTTTATTCTAGGTTTCGAAAGTGAAGAGGCTTGATGGATAAAATCCGAATCAACAGCATTCACGGCACAGGAACACCAATATTAACTATGATCTATGTCTGCAGAAGAAAATGGCAACAAGATAAGTGAGTGCAGTTTTGTTGAAGAGGTCTGAAAAAGCAAACACAGCATGTGATGATAACGGGAAAGCGCTCAGTGAAACGAGAGGTTAACAAGACAGGAAACACATAACTGACTGTGTAGGATGAATCCTGCATTTGATGAGTCTAGGGTTTAAAGGATGTTTTTTTAAAAAAGTTCCCAAACTGTAACCAAACAAGCTGAAACAACTCTTGCCCTCTTTCTTTTAAAATGACTGAACTGACAAGGAGGAATTTCATTAAACCAGGGCTTATGTTTTAATGAAATTGCTGCCGTCAAATTCTGGACCTTGGAAGATAGCTCTTTAACTAATGTCTTTACAGTGAATACACAGATACAGTTACCGGAAAAAGGTTTTTTTTTCCACTTTCTTAGATGTGCACCAAGACTTCACTGTGCTGAGGAGCTGTGGGGAAAGTGTATGCAGGCATGTACGGGGAGAGCTGAATTCACCCGCGCCCCGGGCGACTATGCACTCCTCCCTCCATATCCCATGTTCCCTTGGGTCAGCACTGAGGGAGGAGAAGGACACCCCTCGCAGAGCTGCCAAGTGGGCCGGTAAAAGGGAGAGAAGTGGTCTTATGTTTGTTTGTTTTTAAACACACTTGCCCAGAGAAATGGGAGCTATGGATTGTGCCTGAATCCTCAGCCTCTACCCTGTTGTAGTTTTCAGTTTCACACAACTGCCTCCCCACACTGCAGACCCTGCAGGGCCGCTGTCTAGGGCTCTGGACAAAGGGCGGGTTTTCCTTCTCGCTCTCTGAAGAATCTTTGGAGGTGAGTCTACCCTCATACTCAAGGCAGACACTCCCTGCCCCCAGCCTCCCATCCCCTCATCCCAGCACATGACATCCCGGGGCTGATGATTTTGCCTCTTGAACATTTCCACTCAGGGAGCGTTATTTCCTCTTAACACTCCTAGTTTTCCTCTCCCCCTCACATACCCACTGGCTGGTAGGAAACAGTTTATCTACTCCAGCCTAAATCCATGACGGTATCTGAAGAGAAGTCTTCTAAAAGTTCAGCCCCTGTTCCCAAGAGCAGCTATGGTTGGCTCTCGAGTGCAAGAGGACATTGCTGGTTGAACTCTGCCATGGTCCTGGACTTCGGAAAGATGGCTCCCCTACCACGGTAAGCATGGCATTAGCATCTGGTGCCAGCTAACCTCACTCATCTCTCCTCCCCTCCCCTCCCTGCCCCAGGCCCAGTTAGTGAAGTCCATGTGATCCCCAGGAGAGCTAGCACTTCCTCTCACCTCTTGGCCTCTGCACACTCAGCTTCCTACGGCAGGAAGAAGGAAGGATCTCGGCAGGACTCACCCCTGGGGAGCCCACTAGGACTCAGCTCAAGGATCATCTCTCCTATTGAAGACTTTCTCCAGACAGAAGCGTGAAAGTCCACCAACAGTACCTCACAAGGTTTTCAATGACACATTCATTTCCTAGTTTCAGAAAAGTTGGTGAAATTAAGAAAGCGCAGTCATTTTTTTTTTAAATAAAGTATGATGGACTAGTGCCTTCCACAAATATAAACACCTCCTATTTGGAACACGAGTAGACAAGTAACCTCTATCTTTGACGAACTATAGCTCAGTTTTTTGGCATCCTGCTGCAAGTAATGTCACACACCAAGATTTCAGTTTGAGCCCCTCGAGGAGGTCCCAAGTGTTAATGAGTCTAAAATGCGCTCTCCTGCCCACAGAGCTGTTAGGGCATCCTGATGTACTGCCGAGTGGAGTGAGGGGTGAGCCGTGCAACCCCACCAGCCGCCCCACAGGAGGGAAACAAGCCGCCTGCTTCTCCAGAGATGTACAGCTGGGAAAGGCCCAGGGCGGAGGCCCACTCTGGCCTAGAGAGTCAGAATCAAGTCTACCTCACTGGGTGACAGCAAGCGTTTAAAATGGCCACAGACAGGCCTGCGCAGCAGTTTTAGTTAACTGGGCCCTATGATCTGCTTCAACATTTGCTACGAAAGGTCTTGCAGTGACTGAACAGCTGTGCATTTCCAGGCCATTAATTTTCTTGTATGACATACAGTTAGAGAAGGATATTATGTTTTCTGGCAACCTTTGAACTTAATGGAAATGAATCGGGTTTTTTTTTTAGTTTAAATTTTATCACAGGAACAATCATTTACAGTAGAAAGCAAACATTCTTTACTAAAGCAAGAATAGACTAAGTTATTCTCAACACATACTCATTTTGTGAAATATTTATTTGCAGCCATGCTATTCTCCTAAGTTCAGCCCCTTGAGAATGTTCTGGGCTGTCAGTAATGACAGCAGGTCCCAGTGCTGCAAAACTGCTACACCAAAACTCAAGAATGATGCCACTGTTGAGTAGATGCAAGTTGAAATTAAAGGCAGAACCAACTATCCGTAGGAAGAAACCTCAACTCAAAAACAGGTTGCCAAAGATATGGATCCTATTCATAACGAGATAATACTTCAATTGTCTAGCATCGCTCTTTATTTTCTTGATGAGCTGTGCTGTAACACACACAGCGGGCAGGCTGAGCTGCCAACCAACGCTCACATGAACTTGACTGTGATTCGGAGAAGCATACAGCTACCTCTCAGCCAGCAACGTGGGATCATCTACCTTTTGCTGGTAGACAGTTAAGAAATGCTCTCACAAGTTACTAACACAGCGTGCCAAGCTTTCCTGGCATATTTCAAAAGAACTGAAAATCATACTTAAAGTGATCTAGCCTAGCTCACTTGTTTAAGGGGGTAAAGGAGACTACCAGGAGCCTTGGTGGGATGGTGGCTGCTGGCCCTGGCAAGCCCCTGGGTTTGCTACCGAGAGATGGGACAGTTGGCACCCACGGAGATGACGGTCTGAGAAACTCGGTGGGAGAGACCCAGACTGCCTTTCAGGGCGGCTGTTAGTTGGAATTCATTTGATGGCAGTAGGTTTAAGGGGAAATACCAGGCATGCTGGTCTGAGGGCTATCAGAGGAAAGGACATTCTGCTGAGTTCCAGGTCTGGTGATTTATTTGCTGTAATTTTTGTGTTTGTGGGCATCACTGCCCCCTGGTGGGAGTAGGAGGCCCAGCCTTGCTCCTGGAGAGCTGCTGCTGGATATGAACCTCCAACCCTGTGGGCTACAGTCCCGCACTCAACCACTGCATCAACGGGGCTCAGTCCAATTTGCTGTAATTTTTAAGTAGGTACACAGGAAGTCATGTAACCATCAGAGCCCTCTCTTTCCATTTGAAAGTCAAAGTGACCAAATTAGATGATGATGCTGAGGATCAGGGAACCCAAGGGTTAAAATAACTTGATTTTAACAAAGGACCTGCAAAAAAAAAAAAAGAAGAAGAAGAAGAAAAAGAAGATGATTCACCTGTGTTACTAAACTCTGTATTGGGGCATGCTTTACTCTTTAATCACTGCCTTAGTAAGAAATACCATTGCTGAATAAAACAGGAACGACAGGGCAGAATTTGTAATTCCAGATATTCAGCACCTATTTCCAGTAAGTTATGCACCGGTATATGCCAGGTCCTCAGAACAGAGGCGGGGAAAGGTAACAACTGACCGATCCTTGATTATTTTTCTGATCATTACTCATTTACTTCTTCTTTGGTCAAAATAGCTGCGCCACGCATGGGTCAGAGCTGTGCAGGATATAAGATGCCACAGAAACAAACGCACACCGATCACTCCCGCCCCACCTGTAACTGCAGCAAAGAGCGCAGAGTCCTGTGAAACAGAGATCTGAGACCCTGGGGGAGAGTCAGGAAATAGAGGCATGTAGACTCAATTCTTCCTTCTTGGCAAATGATAATATATGCACCTCCTGTGACTTAATAAACATGTTCCTAGAAGTAGGTGTGGACATCACTTTTTAAGTAGCACCACTATTAAAATTCAGTTTCTACTCATTCTGCGATCCACCTACTATACACGTTAAAGTACATTTTTTAATGAGTACATTTCTAAACTAAATATTTATTTAAACAAACCAATAGATGAAGTATTCAAGAGAAGTATTCTTGGAGTGTTCAAGAGAAGGAAAGAGAGATATCCTCATGTTTCAAGGCAGGCAGTCACAAGCCAGTATCTCTGATCTTCAAAGAACAAAGTCCTCCCTGCCCTGTGAAATCAAGAGGTATGTCTTAAGAAACAAAACAAAATTGAGTGCGGGACTGTGGCCCGCGGGCTTGGCAGTTCAAATCCAGTGGCGGCTCTCAGGAACAGGGTAGCGCCCACGACCACCAGAGGCAATGATGCCCCCCCCACTGCAAAAAACAAAACAAAACAAAACAAAACAAAAATCTTGCTTCATTATTATGCTAGTGCTGTCAACACAACAACTTCCATTTCAAAATTATTTCACCTGGTTATCAATATTCACCAGGTTCTGTATAAAGTTTAGTCTTGAAGGTAACATATGTACATGTATCTTAAAAAGTGTTCCTTTACTTGAAATCAGAGTTATTCTTTCACATACTGTTATTTTTTTTTAATTCAGATGAAAGCTAAATTCCATGATAACAATAGGATCTGAAAGTTTAAGACAAGTTCTTTGGGCCTACCTATGGACTTACTCATTTTCATATGGACACTATTATTTCCAATATTGCCGTCGGGAACAAGGATCCAGGATTATCTGTCATAGTTTTGGCCAAAGCGAGACCAGATTAATCAATGAAAGTCTAAGTGAACTTTGCAAGTGAGAGACAGAAGGAAACAGTGGGGTCCTGTTACCGCTGAAGTATTTCAAAAGTCCAGTGAAAATGAGATGAGTTATGTATCCCAAAACATGTTGCCCCAAAAGTCCTGTTTTGCAATGATTACAGGTAAAAATCATCTATACCTACATTTCTCCTGCCATCAGCAGACCACTGTCTGTTGAAGTGTTTTATACCATTGCTTAACTAAATGGGGCAGTCTTCCTGTATAGCTACCTATCTGAAGGCCTTTTAAACCACCTTACAACATTAGAAGCTCAAAAAGAATTTTTGATTAAGCTCAAAAAGAATTTTTACTGAAAGGAAGGGGACTATCACAGTGTGGATCTCTAACAAACTGAATTTTAAATGATGACACATTTCTAGTATTTTGATTAACAGCAGACCAATTTCTTGATCCCCTGTCAGTATCACTTTGTTTCAGGGTGTGTAAAGGGATTTAAAAGTTATTATATTGAAATCTATTTGAAACTAAAAGGTTCTCAGTATATGCTTTTGCATGGAAAGATTTGCATGGACAATATATACTTTCTGATTCAAGTGGCTATGTCCATTTAAAAAAAAATCCTGCCTCACTCAGCATTCCTTTATTATGGTTAATGCTGTCAGTGTGTCAACTCTCACTTCAAAATGATCTTCATCTGGGTGTCAAAATAGTCGCCAGGTTCTGTGTATGAAAAGGCCACGTGTGTTTACATATGTAAAAGCATAGGCCAAAACATTGCCAGTTAAGGCCTTAAAGTAATTAAGCCTTCTTTTTTATTTTGGAATACTGCTATTTTCTAACATTTCTACAAATGGGCAGGTATATTTCTACAATAAAGACAGCAATGTTTTAAAATGTTTACAATAAATAAAGAGAAGAACATTTTAAAAAGAGACACTGGTCTCTCCTCCTAAAGATTTTGCCATCTAATTATGAAGACACGAGGACTTCATGAAGCCTCAGTGAATGTGATCAAATATGGACCCCATGTTTTTCAACATCATTTTATGGGGGTTCGTACAACTCTTATCACAATCCATCCATCCCTCCTTTGTGTCAAGCACATTGGTTCCTTTGTAGCCATCATTCTCAAAACACTTTCTTTCTACTTGAGCCCTTGGTATCAGTTCCTCATTTCCTCCCCTCCCTCCCCAGCCCTTTCCCTCAGAACCCTTGATAATTTATAAATTAGTATTATTTTGTCATGTCTTACACTGTCCGAGGTCTCCCCTCATCCACTTTTCTGCTGTCTGTACCCCAGGTCACACCGTTGAGTTGATGTAGGGAAAACACCCAGGAAGTTATGAGCATGGACCGGATCTGCCCTAGGAAGGTAAGTGTCCCATGCAGGTCCATGAAAGACAGAATAAAACCAAGCCTAGGGGACGGACACAAGTGCTTGATACAATGGGACTGACTTAGTAACGGAATTCAGAAGATTGTGTTCCATCCGATCGTTCAATTCCTAAGTATTTAGTGAGCATCCAACAGGAGCCAGGCTCTGATCTCAGTCTCTGGACAGAAGATAAAACATAAGGTCTGTCCTCATGGAGCTTTGAGCCCAACGGGGGGACTAGAATACACCACAGGATTGTTCAAACAAAGGGAGAGTCTGAAGCCATGAAAAGGGCTGTGAGAACGCTGACCATGGAGAGGGGCAAGGAGTACTAGTGAAATGCTTGTTGAAACAAGAGCCCCTCCCCGCCCCCCCCCCAAGCCTGAAGGATCACAGGGCCTGGGGTGTAAGTGGCCTAGTGGCTAGTAGAGTGGACAGTTTATGCAATAAACTGAACTCTAATCACTGACTGAAGGGCAAGGGTTGGGGAAAATGAACCGTGATTAGGGAGATAGGCATAGGTGGCGGCATGTTTCAAAGGGCCTTGCTTTTTTTTTTTTTTTTTAACTTTTTAGGGCCACCGAGAAGGTACTGCTTCAAAAGCAGAGAGCGAACAAGATGAGATTTGTTTGATGAAGATCCCTCCCACTGCAGCATTGCTGGAGGATAGAAGTTAAGGGACAAGCGGAGATAAGGGTCCAGGTGGGTCAGCTAGGAGACCATGTACCAGACTGAGGCTTACATACAGCTTGAATTAGAGCGGCACCACTGCACACAGAAAGGAGTCATCTGAGGGGGGTTAGGGAGAAAGAGAGAGAGAGAGAGAGAGAGCTGATCATCAGACACAGAAGAGGTAGGAAGCCTGACAGTAAACACCTAAAGCTGTTACCATGTCCTCCCCCACCTGTGTTCTTATTGACACAGCAACAAGAGGCTGATGGAGGACAGTACAGTCTACCCTGTTGCCTTAATTTTGACTAGCAAAAGGCAGGCCTTTTAAACCAACTCTGAATTTAATAAAACAGTAAAGCAGAGAAAGCTGAGACCCAAAATCACAGCCGAGCTGGTCTACATCTCTGGACTATTTATCTACCGTGTCTGCTACAAATGACAATTGGTATTGCACTGTCTCTATTAGTCTTCATTATTGTTCCCATTAGACAAGGAAATTGAATCTCAAAGCAGTTAAGTGACTTGTCCTGCAAGACGATTAATTGCAAGAGCGTGAATCTAAACCCAGTTTTAGTGAACTTAAGATTTTCTCTTTGGATCCTTGAACTACACATTGCTTCTGGCCATGGACACTCTCTCCCTCACAGACAATCCAAAGATTCACTCTAAAAAAATGAGGCCAAACCCAAAGAACCCTTTACTGTTGATCTGATTCTGACTCACAGGACCCTGATTCACAACACTGGCACAGCTAACCCCGGAAGCTTCTGGGAGACTCGAGAAAGCAAGACAGGAGCTGGAGTCCTGAGGGTAACCCCACCGACTAGAAAGAAACCATTGTCCCCTCAGATAAGCACATAACTTCCCTCCCTCAAAATATGAACCAAAGCTAACCCCGCAATTGACTGCAGTCAAGTTGAGTGCAAACCTAGACAAGGAATTACTTGAAAAAATCCTATCCCACTGCCAGCAAATCAATGTGGACTCAAAGCAAGCCTAGGCACAGGGATTCCAAGCTGTAACTGTTAAGGGAGCACACAGCCTGTCCTTCCCCGAAGAGCAGCTGGTGGCTCTAAAACCTTGTGGCGAACAAACCAATGGGTACCCAAAAGTGCTGCCAGGGCTCCCTGGGGCATTTCAACAACCCTATGTCAAAACGCACTGCCATCCAGTCAATGCCGACTCAGAGACCCTACACAGGCCCCAGTCTCTGGAGACTGTAATTCTTTGTTAAGTTTTTTTTTTTTGGGGGGGGGGCATCAATGCCCTCAGGTGGTGGGAGTAGGAGGCCCAGCCTTTGCTCCGTGGAGCTGGAATCGAACCTCCATCCCAGTGGGCCGCAGTCCCATGCACAACCACTACGCCACCGGTGCTCAGCCCCTTTGCTAAGTTTTATTAGAAGATAGCTCCTATCATAGAATTCAATTGTTCTCTTATACTTTAAAAATTGTACCTTTAGAACATTTTCTTCTTTCTTGAATTCGTTATTAGCTTCATCATTACCCCTAACCTCCTCTGCTATGCCGCCCCCTCCCCCCAAATTAATCCAGTTGTGTTTCTATAGATCAACAGCGACTATAACTTTTTGGCGGAGTAGAAAGTCCATGAGACCTGTGGTGGTTTCAAACTGCTGACCTTGCTGTCAAGCAGCATAACCATTATGGCCCCCTGGCTCCCAGCCACCAACCTTTCTAGGGTAGAAGAAAACTGCTTTGCGAAGAAGCAGACTTTCACCTCTTTCTCTGGTGGAGCAGCTGCTGGGTTCTAATCACTGGCCTTTCTATGGGCAGCTGTGAGCTTTGGCTAAAGTGGCCCCTGAGCTCTGTGATCCGAGTGAACCTAGTTCGGTGCTCCACCAAGGAAGACTGTGACTAGAAAGGCTGAGGTTCAGGAAGAAGATCACGGTGTGCTTTGAAACAATTCTCACTAACAAAGAGCTTCCTCTTGGTCTGTTTGTCTGGAGAGAGAAGCCAGTGAATGAAAGCCATCAAATGGGTGACCCACAATTTAACAGAACTTCCTGTTTCCTTAGGGGTCTGTGGGTCCAAATTACCAAGGTTGCCGTACTTCCTTTTAAAGCACAAAGTGATTACTCAATGTTTCCAAGAGTTCTGAAAAAGGGAAAGATTCTAATGAAAATAAATTTCCTGTATCAACAGCCACTGAAACCAAGGAGGTGCTTTATAAACCACCACCCCGGTGGTGAAAGTAGCAATTGTGACAACAGAAAGAAGAGACTTTGGGCACTGAGGCATTAACTAAACCAACAAGTTCAGTTTCTCCGAGGACACTATGTCACACAGCTGAGAATTTAAGCCACCCGAACAGCCACTTACTAATACTACTACTTTATGCACAGCAGCGCTGGCAACAGGAGGGGATTGATTCTAAGAACAACCCAATGTATTATGAACTATGAACTTTGTTTCCAAAAGCAAAGCCTGCCCCTGCCCAGTCTATTCGGACTCCTAACAACTAGACTGGAGGGAGCAGAACTGCCTGGATGGTTTCTGCTGGAAGAAGATGCCACAGCCGGGCATGCGGAGCAGCTGGCGGGGTCCAACTACTGACCTTTTCCCTAGCAGCGGAGAGCTTACCCCCACACCTCCGTGGGCACTGTGCAGTACCGGTTACACCAAATCAAGTGGGGAATGGCATTCTTGGGACAACTGAGGGCTTCGGATTGTGGGCTGAGTGTTAAATGATATCCAGGACTGCTAACTGTGTTAGCTGTGACATCCTGTTAAACGTGATATTATGTAAGAAAATGTTCATATTTATTGGAGACCAGTTCTGTAAACTACTGGGATGAAATGACCTGATATTTTGCTCTTAAATCCCTCAAACAAAAGGCAGAAAAGAAAAAGGGGAAAATGAAACAAGAGTAATAATATTGTAATCAAGTCCTAGGTGACCAGGATATGAGGATTCTATTTCTTTAGTTTGCATTTTTTTTTTAATTTTAATGAATCATTTCATTTCTTTAGTTTTTTTTTTTTTTGGGGGGGGGGCATCCCTGATCTCCGGCGGTGGGAGTAGGAGGTCCAGCCCCACTGCTGGCATTGAACCTCTGTCCCAGTGGGCCGCAGTCCCACGCACAACCACTACGCCACCGGGGCTCAGCCCCATTTCTTTAGTTTTTATGGCTAAATTTTTCCATAGTAATCTTTCTCCCCCCTGCTTTAACTTATATAATTTTAAGTTTAATTTATTCCCGAGCCATGAGCTGTTGCTTCTTCGGTTTTTTTCTGGGAGATCATTTTCTCCTGAGCCACCTCCTTTTCTGGTTCAGGAACAGCTTGTTCCTTCTCACGAAGGGCCCCGTCAGTGCGGCAGGAGAGCGCACGTGTGGGCTGATCCGACCACGAGCTCTGTAAGTCCAGCGGTGCATCTTGGGGGCTCTGTTCACCTGGACGTATGTGCTCAGTGACCAGAGAATCCAGAGCTAAACCCTTCAGTTCAGCACGACTCTGCATTTTTAAGCACGTGCAGCAAAACAAACAAACAAACAAACAAAAAAACATAGAACTCTTTTTGGGTCAGTGATCCTGAGTTTGGCCTGGGCACACCGGCCAATGCCACCACTGTAGCATCGGAAGGGCACACGCTGCTTCTGAAGAGTGATGTCTTTCAAGTATTTGGTGGCTTTCTGGACAAGCACACCCTTGATGGGCTTGGGCAGTTTCAAGGGTGTTCTTAAAGTGGATGCAGAGATTCAACCCACTTGCTTTGCATGATAGTGTGGGGTTTTCTGGGTCAAGTGAATCCTTTAGCAGAGCAGAAAAAGCTTCATAGTAATTCTTTTATAAAGGTAGACAAAAAAAAGTTCAACCAAGTTCGGGAAGGGCAGTGACAACAGCATGCGTTCCAATGGAAAGTGTGTCCTGCGTAGCTCTGGAAAAGACCAGTAAATTCAAGGAATGTTTTCCAATGAGGGAATCTAAGAATGCTACAGCTGAGGGGACTTAAATAATGTGCCCAAGATCACACAACATGTGAGGGGGGCTCAAAGAGTAAGCAGAAAAACGTCATGACCTTTTACTACCATTTTTCCACAAACTGTTGGAAGCCCCCTTGTACATGAAGAGACGCATTTTGAATGGGAGAGGATGTGCTAGGTGGGAACAGAAGGAGAGCAGCAGCATGGGTAGGTGGCAAAGCTGACCCAGGAAAGGATGGGTGGCCTTATTCTGAGAAAACGGTGGAAGCAGAGGACTATGGGGGATAGTGAAGCATTGACGGTCACGCTGCGGAGGCCTGTCACTGAGAGTCCAAGAATGCATGTGACAAGTGACAAAAAGCCGCAAATAGTTTGAATTCGAGGGGTGGGGGTGGATAAGCCTAGGGACCTCCTGTTATGGAAGACTTTCTATGCAGCAAGACAGGAGGCAGAACATGTTAGCGGGAGGGTGGAACTTTCATTATTTGTCAGATAAATAATTGGCTACGGGAAAACCCCAAAGCAGGAAAAGCCTGAGACGCACAGAGAAACCGGAAACCCTTTTGCATGTGTCCATCAGCTCACACCACTCGGCCACCTCACGCCTCAGTCCTGACATGGTCCCGTCCACCTTCTTTCCTCTTCTTTCGAGAACAGAGAAGGCCGCAGAAAGACCTCTCTGTTTA
>PVJH01026989.1:0-29301 GCA_004026705.1 Nesogale talazaci
TGCATGTGATCAGAGCACACAGGAGCTAATGAAGAGGGAAGGGGGCAGAGTGAAGCACATTCTGGCCCACTAAGCCTGCTGGAGGACCTTCCTGCTCAGAGAACTGAATGTACAGAGAGGATCATAAGGCTGGTCTTACCGCGAGACACACAATTCCTCACTGACCCATAGTGCTCCCAGGGACAACGCTGGAGGCACAGGGCAGGCATTGTGCTCAATCTGACCCCACCACTGCTGGGCCAAATGCTAATGACATGCAACAGAGCAGCCAGGGGAGCAAAGCAAGGAAGTCCCGGGTAAATATTAGAAGTAGGCTTCAGGGCCAGGGAGTGGCACCCCATCCGCCTCCACAGGAAAATATTCCTAAAGGTCAACAAGCAGAGCTGAACATTTTTATAGACTTTCATTATTTTTTGGTCATTTTTTTTGTGGTTCTTGTATTGTTTTGGTTTGGGTTTTCTTTAGTTGTTTTCTTTTCCTCTGTCTTGTTGTTGTGCTTATTATTGTCTCTGCATGTTTATCCAGATAAGCTAGATGCGATAAACAATCCAGAGAAGAAGAAAAAATGGACTGAAGTTTCTGAAGAGACTTGGGAGAGGGGGAGGTGGGGAAAAGGAAAGGGAGTGTAGACCAATCCAGGGATAAGGGACCAGCAAGTGATCCAAAATTGATGCCGAGGAGGGCCTAGGATGTGTGGTCAGGCTTTATCAAGGGCAAAGTAGCTGAGAGGAATTATTGAAAGTCTGAATGAAGGTCAAACATGATAGCAGAACAAGAGAAAAGTAAAAGGGAAAAGAGGGTAAAACTAGGCAGCAAAGAATATATCTAGAAGTCTATCTACAGGCACGTGCATATATAAACATATTTATATATAATAACAGGGAACTAGACCTATATACATATACTTATATGTTAGGTATTAAAGTAGCAAATGGACATTGGGCCCCTACTCAAACACTCCCTCAACACAAGACATTTTGTTCTAATAATCTGGCATTCTCATCTTCCTGACCTGATAGCTGAAGACAAAATGGGTGTATAAGCAAATGTGGTGAAGAATTCTGGTAGTGTCCAGCATCTGGTGGCTTAAAGACTAAAAGATAAATAAGTGCCATCTACTTGAGAAGCAACAAAGCTCACATAGAAGAAGTGCACCAGCTTGTGTGATCATGAGGTGTCAGACATCAAAGAAACAGAACAAAAAAATCATATCAATGTGAGTGACGGGGAGAGCAGAGTGGAGACCCAAAACTGATCTGTAGACAATTGGACATGCCCTTACAGAAGGGTGCCAATGTAAAGATGAGCCAGTCAGAGTAACGTATAGCACCGATAAAACACACAACTTTCCTCCAGTTCTTTAATGCTTCCTTGCACTCCATTATCACGGCCCCAACTCTACAAATGCGGCTAGACCAGAGCATATACATGCATACAGATAAGAGCTGAAAACACAGGGAATCCAGGACAGATAAGTTCCTCAGGACAAATAATGAGAGTAGTGATACCAGGAAGGGAAGGGCAAGGTGTGGGGAGAATGGGGGAACTGATCACAATGATCTACATATAACACCTTCCCAGGGGGTTGGACAATAGAAAAGTGAGTGAAGGGAGACATTGGTCAATGCGAGACATAATTTTTTTAATAAATTATCAAGGATTCATAAGGGAGGAAGGGTGGAGGAGGGGTAAATGAGAAGCTGATACCAAGGGCTCAAGTAAAAAGAAAATGTTTTGAAAATGATGATGGCAACATATGTACAAAAGTGCTTGACACAATGGGTGGATGGATGGATTGTGATAAGAACTGCATGAGCCCCCAATAAAATGATTGGGGGGGGGGAGCATCACTGGCCTCTGGTGGGAGTAGGAGGCCCAGCCTTGCTCCTGGAGAGCTGATGCTGGATTTGAAGCGCCAACCCAGTGGGCTGCAGTCCCACACACAACCACTATGCCACCGAGGCTCAGGCCAAATAGATGATTTAAAAAAAAGAAAAATCTGAAAAAAGCACCAACTCATGTATTGCAGCTCAGAGCTGGGCTATAATCACATAAACTCATGTCAACAGTATTTTAAATTCTATGCCATAGGATAAATTCTTGATGCTATCAATGCAATTGCCTTACAATCCAGGGATTTTTTTTTTTGATAGTATTCTCCTCTTTTGTTTTGTTTTGGGAGTTTTTGTTTGCTTGGGGTTTTGTTGTTATTTTTCTTACTAGGTGTTTTTATTTATTATTGTTGACATCACGATGGCCAAAGTACATCAAAGTAGTTCATAATGCATGGACAAGCAGATGGATTCTTGGCTCCCACTTAATTCTATCCCCAATCCAAGAAAAGTTAATTCTTATATCATAAACATGCTCAACAGTTACCTTCATGAAAAGATCACTGAAGATAAAGGTACTACAGCAAACTATGGTGAAGAAAGCAGATGGTGCCAGTATATCAATAGTGTCTGGGATCTTAAAGGTTTATATTCAAACACACAGCCCTCTAAGTGAATATCAAATAAATTCACATAAAAAAAACAACACCAGCTTTTGTAATCCAAAAATGACAATTTAAAAATCCAAGTATGATAAAGGAAAAACTATCAGAACTTAAATTGTGAGCAACCAATTTGCAGAAAGCTATGGAAGACAGTTGGAGGCCAAAATCCATCTACAGACTATCTTGTTTGCTTAAGTCTACTCTCTGGCCACAGGTGAGGAACTCACACAATTTGCTATCTGACAGGGATTATTTTAAACTTGATTATGGCAGAATGAACCATGGTATATTATATGGTCCCTGCTCAGTTCACTACCCTCTTGACCCAACCAGAATTTGTTTTACACTAAAATATTTCTTACATATTCCACAACATAACTTTCTTCTCTGACTTTTAAAATATTGTTGGTGGTCTTTTCTTTCTTACATTTTTATTTTTAGCTTTATGTTATTGATATTATTTTATGTATTTCTGCTTTGTTTTGTTTTATAATGTTTCTGTTAGGTTTCCCATTTAATGAAGCACATAGAAAATGGGTACATAGATACACTAACTAACGCAATGATTTATCGGGTACAGTGAGGGGGGCCAGGGGAGCAAACAAGGAAGAGAAGGAAGACAGCACCAGAACAGATCGTGATTTTTATATACAACTTTTTTAAAAGGTGACTTGAAAATGGACTTGCATGATACGTGAAAATTTTTTGTGAGTAGAAAGTCTCCGCTTTCTTCCAGGGAGCTGCAGGTGGTTTCAAACTGCTGACCTCTCAGTTAGCAGCCTAACTCATAGCCACTACACCAGCAGGGTCCCTACGATATGTGAACTTTTTTATAAAGAAAATTACTTTTTTTTTAAATAGAAAGAGAAATCAAAGTTGACCAGTGGTTACCATGGGTGAAGGTGGAAGAATTTTTGCTTTTGGAACATTGAGCTTCCAATGACAGTGGTGGCATAATTTGGAAAAGATTATCAATAATGCTTGTACAATAGCTACAATCAATGCACTGAATTGTCCGTGTAGAAGTTATGAAATCAGATAATGTTTTATAAATTTCACTAAAAATGGCTACAAAGAGGAAAGTGTTCTAGAATCGATTGTGATGAAGATTGTACAACTCTTCTTGATATGACTGAACCAGTGAACTGCATGATGTGTGGATGAAGTGCCAATGGCAATAAATAAATCATACAGAGAAAAGGTGTGCACACACTTGCATTCTTTCACTATATTTATTCAATGTGTATGCTATTCAAAGAAACTGGGAATCAGGGGAAGAAGAAGGTGGCATCGAGACTGAAGGCTGACGAAGTTGTTAAAGGAAAAAAGAACATGCAGCCCTTGCTTAAGAAGATAAAAAGCTACAGCTTTCAGAATAGATTATACCTCAGCATAATTTTTAATAATCTTACCAATTAGATCAATTAACACCATCATGATAAACAGAGGAAGCACTGATATTGTCAAAAAATTAATTTTTCTTGGTCCTAATATAAGCTCCAAAGAACGCAGGAGTAAAATGATCTTTTGCTCTGGAAATAGCTACTGCAAAAGGCAATTTTAAAGTGTTAAAGAGTAAAGCCGTGACCTTGAACACTGCAGTGTATCTGACGTAACCCAGGGTATTTTTAATTGCCTCATATGTGAAAGCTTGCCATTGAATAAGGAAGATTGAAGAAAAATTGCTACCTTTGAATTGCACTTCTGGTGAAGAATATTAAGCAGATAATCAACTGTCAGAAGAATTAAAAAATTTGTCTTAGAAGTTTAGCCAGAACACTTCTGGAAAATGAGATGTACTTTGGACATATAGGCGGGAAAAGGACATCATTGTTTATAAAGTAGAGGATAAGCAAAAAAAAAACAAAAAACAAAAAAAAGCAAGTTCTCAATAGAATATATATGTGAGTATATACAGCGAGATAGGTAAGGAACCAAAACCAAACCAGGGCCATCAAATTGATTTCAACTCACAATGACCCCATAAAACAGAGTAGAATTACTCCTTGGTTTTTCTGAGACTATAAATCTTTAGAAGTGCAAACAACCTCATTTTTCTCCCGCACAGTGGCTGCTGAGTTTGAATCATCAACCTTCTGTCTTCCATTCCCATGTTTAACACTCTATGCCAGCAGAGAAATAAAAACTAAACTAATTGCCATGGAATTTATTATACCACATCAAAAAATGGACAGGATTGAGTTTAACAACAGCAACAACAAGGAAACTAAACAATTTGAAGATAACCTGTCATTCTTCTTGTGGATATAATCCAGAAGGATAACTTATGTGTGACCAGAATTACAGATGGGGAATAAAAAAATAAAAGAAAAACATGAAGAAAAATTGTCAAAGAGTTTTTGAAAGATAACTTTTCTAACATCGGAAAACATAAAAATTATATATGTTCAAGAATCTGGATTAACCCAAAAGATAAATTCCAAAGAAAATCATCACAATTTATAATCAAACTTTACCCCATCCCACCCACCCCCCAAAAAAGAGAGTGGAGAGAATCTCCATAAAAATGAAAACTTGACTACAAAATGGAGTCAATAGACCCACCAACCTCTAGTTTCTCAGGAGAAACCATGCAGGCAGGAAGGCAATGAGATGGCAAAAGCAAAAATCTGAATGAAAAAAAAATTGCCTACCGTAAATCAAATATCCAGCAAAAATGTCCCTCAATTAGGACAGTGAAATTAGGTATTTTATAGAGAAGTAGAAATTAAACTAATTTGTAAAAGTCACATCAATATATAAGACTACAGAGAGTTGGAAAAAAGTAACTAAAACAGAGAATAATCACAAAGAAAAATTTTAAGTCTCATGAATTTAAAAAAGAAAAAACTCATAAATATCACTCTCAACACAATGCTTACACTGTGACCCTATTGCACAGGGTAGAACAAACCCCATGAGTTTCAGAGTGGGTTTCTTTCTTCATGGGAGTGACTGGTGTAACCATTATGCCATCAGGAATTTTGCTGTAAAAATCTAGAAGAAAAACAAAATAATAACAAGTAAGAAAATAACAAGAAAATTCCCAACAAAATTCGCGTCACAGAAAAAAAATGTAAAATAAAGAAATCAGCAGCTCACAAACACACACGACAAAATGACATCAATAAATCACTACTTATCAACACTAACTTGAATATATAAAGACTAAATGCACCAATCGGGAGACAGTAGGAGAATGGATTAGGAAACAGGCCCTATCAACATGCTGTCTTCAGGAAACATACGTCATAACAAAGACAAAACGAGACAAATATCAAAGAATGGAAAAAGTTATACCAAGCAAATGCCAATTAAAAAAGAACTGGAATGGTGACAATTATTTCTGATAAAATATAATTTAAAGCAAACTCCAAATAGAAGAAAAAGGAGAGCATTTTGTAATGATCAAAGGTTCAATTGAATAAGAGGACAAAGAAATAGTATCTCCCATATTTTTTGGACCATAAGATGCACCTGACCATAAGATGAGGAGGTGGGACTTCCCTCGAACACACAGAAATTCACAGCATGCAAACAGCAGCAGTCGGTAAGCATGTGCATGGAATCATGACCAAATGTTCTGGGGTACTACACCTTCAGACCATAAGACACACCCTCATTCCCCCCCCCACACACACTTTTGAAGGTCTGACTTTTTTCCATTGTACCTCCACTTTACTATATGTTCTGTTCCAGGGATTGTCTCTTTTGGCAGGTAGAAAGTATGCAAAATAAAATCTTGCCAACCTTGACTTTTAGGAACGCTCTGTCCATACTTCTTCCCAGGCAAATTGGTTTGCTATTTTAGCAGTCATTGGATCCTTCAATAATTTTCTCCAGCATCACAATTCAAATGCACTGAGTTTTCCTCTATCTAGTTTATTTAATATCCAACTTTTATATGTATATGATGCAATTGAAAACACCAAAGCTTGGGTCAAACACACCTGAATTCTCAAAGTAGCATCTTTGCCTTCAAAGAGGCATTGTACGATTGTGCTGCTGCTCATCCCCTTGGGATTGTGCTGGTGGTTATAGACCAATCATTGTGATAGGTTCTCATTTTCTCTCCCCTCTCACCCCACCTTACCTCTGCCTCCAAAATACTCCCCCTTATCTCCTCACTTTGCCCCTGCCCTCATAATACACTTCTCTTATCATTAGTCCTAAAGAGTTTACCTGTCCTGTATGTCAAGATTTCTTCTCTCTACCAGTGTACATGCTAATGTCTAGCCAGATTTCTAAGATAGAACTGGGGTCATGATAGTCAGGGGAAGAAGCAAACTAGAGAAATGTTATGTATTTCATTGGTGTCATACTGCACCCTGACTAGCTCATTCCTTCATTGGTGAAGGGAGACAGAAGATGGTGCAAAATATGAAAATAAAACTAATATATAAATTATCAAGTGTTCATGAGAATAAGATGGTGGGGAAGAGAGGAGGGAAAAGAGGAGTTGATATCAAGGGCTCAGGGAGAAAGAAAATGTTTTGGAATGATGATGGCAACATATGGACAACTATGCTTGATACGATGGATGTATATATGAATTGTGATAAAAGCTGTATGATCTCACAATAAAATGATTTACTTAAATACTTTTGTGCAGAAGATTTTTGCATCATTTGATCTCTTGATTTTTGCTTCTATAAGCATTGTTTGTGGATCCAAGCAAGATGAAATACTTGCCAACGTCAATTTTTTTCACCAATTATCATGATTTTACATTTTTTCTATTAATGAAGATTTTGGTCATCTTTACATTGAGTTACAATTCATATGGAAAGCTGCAGTCCTTGATTTTCATAAACAAGTTCTTCAGGTTTCCTCGTTTTCAATAAGCAAGATTGTGCTAACTGCATATCTAGGTTGTTGATAAGTCATCCTAGAATCTGGATCCAGATTCTCTGATGATTTGCTCAGCAAACAGATTGAATAAGTATGGTGAAAAGATACAGCACATATCTTTCATGAATTTAAAAATGTGAAGTATTGCCTTGTTCTGCTCTTACAAGTATCTCTTGACCTATATACAAATTCTGAAAGAGCACATGGAATATTTTTAATATTTCAGCAAGTAAAATTTTGCTGAAGATCATCCAGCAGCAGTTTTGCCTAGATGCTGCCAGAGTTTCTGGCTGGATTCATAAGAGAATACGGAACAAAGAGATGATGTCAGATAGAGTTTGACTGAAGGAGGGACTATCGAAGAAATTAGACAGTGTGGATCACACTATGGAGAACCTTGAGAAGAGTAGGAACTCCAGAACCTTCACTTGCTCTAGATATGACTATATGGCACCCAGCAACAACAATAATAGAAGAAGTTGAAAGATTTCTTAATTCAATGAGAATGAAAAGACCACATACCTTTTGGATGCATCAAAATTATGCCCAGGGACAATTTACAACAGACACCATTAAAAAATGAACACCTTAATTCAACATCTCCATTAGAAATAAGCCACACAAGTAGCTTATAGTCATCAGAATAAAAGAAATATTAAAGATTTGAACAAAAGTAACTGAAGCATAAAAGCAATAAAAAGGACCAATAAGATAGGAAATTGGTTCTTTGAAAGACTGAACAAAATTGACAAACCACTGGCAAATAAAAGCAAGGAAAAGAAGATGCAAATAACACAAATAAGAAATGAAATGGGCAATATCACCAGTGAAATTGGAAGAAGAATAACAGAATACTATTAAGAACTGTATTCCAACAAACTTGAAAACCCAAAAGAAATGGATGAATTTCTTGAAATACATACCTACCTAAATTGAAATCAACTGAAGTAGAAAACCTGAAAAAGAGCCAAAAAAAGAAAATGACCAGACAGAAAAACTCCCAATAGAAACATGTCTAGGCCCAGTTTTACTGGTAAGTTCTACCAAACATTCAGAGAAGACTTGACACCAATTGTACTCCAACAGTAATAAAATAAAAAACTTTTATATAAAACCAATGGCAGCATTACCTTTACAAAGACAAACTGAAGATACTTCCCTTGCAAATGATAACCGGACAAGAGTACCATTTATTATCATTCTTATTCAATGTTGTGCTGGAAGTCTTGGTCAGAGGTAATAGACAACAAAGGCATATTAATGGTATCCTAATTGGCAAAAGATAATCAAAATTATCTGTTTCCAGATGATATAATCCTATACTTGGAAACCTCAAAGACTTGACAAGAAAATTTTTGCAAATAATGGAAAGATTCAGCAGAGTATCAGCATAAAAGACCAACAAACAATATCAGTTGACCTTCTTTATGCTAGCAAAGATAGCACTGAAAAGAACGCTAGGAAAACAGTACCATTTACAATATCACTCAAAAGATGAAATACTTAGGAATAAATCAAACCAGAGAGGCAAAACACTTGTCAACAAGCTGCTAAGCACTACTACAATAAACTAAAAGAGACCCACATAAATGGAAGAATATATTAGTCTCCTACATAGGAAGACAGCATTGTGAAAAGTGTCAATAATACCCAAATCAATCTACAGATATAATGTAATCCCTATACCAATTCCCACACAATTAAGAAAAACAAGGTGGGAGGCCTGTCACTTTCTAATCTTAAACCCTATTACATAGTTATCTAGGCAAAACTGGCTGCTACTGGCCTAGTATTAAATAAGCAAACTAATGAAGCAGAATTGAGTACTCAGAAGTTAATTCATCCACCTATAAAAAATTGATCTTTTACAGGGAGTGGGAAAGAGATTATCTCTTTAACAAATGGTGTTGGATAAACTGGAGACACATTTGCCAAAGATTGAAACAGGACCCCTATCTTACATCATATATGAAAGCAAGTTCAAGATAGATCAAAAGCTTAAATGTAAAACCTAGAACTACAAAGATAATCAATGAAAAAGATAAGGACAAACTTAAAGCCCTATGGTTCAATAATCACTCTCATGAAGGAAACATGAAAGATGTGAGTGCTATAGCAAAGTGGGGTAAAGATATTAGTTGGTGTCTGACTATCAGATAGAGTAGCATCGGGGATCTTCAAGGCTTGTTTCCAAACAGTCATCTAAGTCCACATGGAAGAAGTACACCAGTATACGTGACCCAAGGATTATAAATTATATAATCCAAATATGAAGAAGGGAATCATATCAGAGATTGAATTGTGAGGGTCTAGTGTGCAGAAGGCTATAAATGAAAGTGAGCACCTAAAACACAATTGCAGAATCTACCCAGGGAATAATCCTTCAATGATTTCCCTGCAATCATGATTGAGGGATGGGAATAGCCTGATTACCAGAGAGAGCATATTGGAGAGACTACTTTTATAGATTAAAATGATAAATCTGACTCCAACAGTTAAAATTTTCTTACTTGATCTCCCTTTTACACTTAGTGCCTGATCTGGTTTTTAATATTTTCCTCCCTGTGTGTGTTAATATTGGAGTTTTCCTCTGTTGTAGTCTATCTTTGTAGATAGCCTTCCTGACTGGCTGTTAAATGTTTTTCTAAGTTTTTTGGTATATTAAATACAGAATATGTGAGTCTTTAACAGAATAAGGGTTCCTGGGGGTGGGCACAATGGGGAAAGTGGAGATTAAGTGAGAAATCATCAAGGAGTTCAAGAAGAAAGAAAATATTTTGAAATTGATTGTGGTAGTGATTTCACAAGAACTATGAAATGGTATGATGTCTAAATTAGCTTCTAATTGGATTTGGGGAGGGAAACTTTGGGGCCCTAACACATGCTATAAAACACACTAGCAACTATAAACACAGAAGCAACAGAAACAAACCAGACGACTTCAACCTCTCAGAAATTAGACACTTGACTGGTGTTGCTGTCAAGTAAGCATTGGGTTGCTATCTGCAAAGTTGGCTGCTAAAACTTCCTGGTCACTATCTGTTCCTGGTTAGAGTTACAGCCTCAGACACCCTATGGAATCAACTTGATTACAGTGGGTGGGTATGTTTATCCAAAGGTTTCACCCAAAGAGTATAAAAACAGAACCACAGGCAGAGGAATAAAATTAGGCAATGACATATTAGACAAAGAATTAATCTCTAAAATGTATAGAAAATTTCAACACCACAACAAATCCAATTTTAAAAGGGAAAAGTGGACTCTGTTCTATCTTTGCGAAGTTTTTTGTGAATACACAAGTTTTCCAAAATAAAACATATATTATTTTTTTAAAACACAACAATGGAAAATAATTATATCTTCAAAAATCTTGTGGAGCAATTTTGTTCTGTTATGTAGGGTGATACTTGGTGAGAATTATCTGTAAGGCAGTGAGTATAAGAAACCCTGACCCCATAATCCCAAGTAGTGAAAACAGTTAATGCTCAGCTATTATGCAAAAGGTTGGTGGTTTGAATCCACCCATCATCACTGCACACTAAAGATCTACTGGTCTCCTTCTGTAAGAGTACTGTCGCTGAAAGCTCTGTTCCACTCTGATGCCCATGGAGTCACCACAAGTAGGGATGAACTACCTACCTGGCAATGAGTTTGAATTTTTTTGTTGGTGGTAAGTGAAGATGAGGAGATAAATCAATAAGCACTGTGATCAAAGGTCAGAGGAGGGTTCCTAAGGCAGAAATTAAATTGCTTGCGGGACAGGGAGCAAGGGAGAATAGAATGCCTCCTCTTCCTTGGCTCTTGTCCTCAGTAGCACCTAGGTTGTCTAGACACATCCAGAGCTCTAAGAAATCCCTGCTAATTGCTATCATTTAAATGAAGTGATTCATACTCCTGGCTGTGCATAATTAGCTAATAAATTACAAATGAATAATCATTTCTCAGGAGGCAGCAGGGCAGAGAAGAGCCAATGTACACAGACCCTAATTTCCCCTTGGGACTCTTGCTAAATCAAAACTCCCTTTGGAATCTCAAATAGCTTTTTCTTTATTCTTGCCTTTGACAAATCAGGACTTCTGAAATTATCAAGACAAGCACTTGTTTGCCCAACAACCTCCTTTATCAAAGAAAAAGTTTATGTTATGGTACACATCTGGTTTATAATACGACCTTCCACAGTTCTTCTACAAGAAAAAAAATGATGAGAAATTTCAACTAAAATATATCAGATAGGCTCAAAATCCTGATAAATCGGGGAGAGTGTCTATTGTTCCTGTCTTAAAGCCAACCACTTGCTACATTTGCTGCATTTAGGAATCATTTATCTGGACCAGATGGATATCATGCTGATGAATCCCAAAACCTGGGAGGCAGAAGCAGAACTTGGAAATTTATGCTTTTAAGAAAGACTCCAGAAGATGCCAGATGTGGGAGCCACTGTTTTTGTTAAGGAAAAAAAATAATTTTCCAAGGTAATGGTGTGGTAAGGGAGCAAAGGTACATGATCCAGATTATAAATCCTCAACCAATGAAATGCCTGTTTCTTCTCTGACCTCTCTGAAACATTGTCACCCTGCCCCAGAATTCTTCACAATTTTTTTCCTTTATCCCAACATCTGTTTTTGTTTTTATTTTTGGTGCAAAAAAGACTATTCTGACACATTGCTCCACTAAAGAAGTAAAGAGAAGTATGTGCACCTCTTTCTCCTGAGATCCCAGGGTGCAATTTATTGCAGATATATAAACCAAGACTCTTTCATTGTTAACTAGTAAAACCCAAATCATATGGTTTAAGTAAAAAAAGATTATTGCAAAGCTTATATAATTAAAAAGAAAGCTCTTATGTTATAGATTTGAAGAACCATAACAGAAAATGGCAACCTTGAAGAAATCATTACTTGATAACTGGAAGCAATTGGAAATTAAAAGCCACAAATTGCTGTACTGCAGTCAAGAGTCCTAAGAGAGATCTGGAGGAAACTCTGACACCAAACATTGCACTTCTCCAGGGGCTGGAGTGGGGCAAGGCTTTTCCTCCTTCCTTTGGCCTTGGCCTTTTCCCCTTCACTCTCTGTGTCTCAGTCTTTCAATCTGGACTGTGCTAAAGGGTTTAGTTGATCTTTTTTCATATAATTTATTTATTGTCGAGCATATACATACAAAAATATACACAAACTCAATTTCTACATGCGTAATTCAGTGGCATTGATGATATTCTTTAAGTTGTGCGTCCATTCTCACCTTTTCTAAATTGTTCCTCCTCACAGTCATAAACTTACTGCCCTCTAAATTAAATTAGTTAATCTTGATGGCTCTTTGTCTTTAACCTTGCATAATCCTATTTCTAAACTCCCCTTTGTCCTTTATCCTCCCACTTGTTGTAGTAAAGTTTTGACAAAAGAGAGGGAGAGAAACCTGCACATTTTCCATATGGCACCCTTTCTGGAGAGAAGCCAGCTTTCCAGATCCCCAGGGCTGGCGCTATGCATATGCATGCCCAATAAGTCTGTCCAGCCACCCGCAGTGTGATCACAGGCTGTCACCAAATGTGCCCACGCCAGCCGGCCCCAGCACCACTGCCCTTCCTGTCTGTCCCCAAATCCCTGCTGCTCTGTCAGGCCTCTGAATTGTCAGCACTCAAACCAGCTCCACAACCTGTGTGTGCACATGGTGTACAGGACAAGTGTGGGCAAGGAAGAAAGAGTGGGCAAGAGAAGTTGGTTGGCCTGCCTGCATATTTACAGTCTACAACTTAAGTGCTTAACATTTTTTCCCAGGCTACACAAAAATCATAGGCAAAAGAGAACAGAGGAAAAAACCCTTATCCTCCAACTTTAAATGTGGGTGTCCTCACAGAGAAGAAGTTCTGCTTCTCTTTCTCAGCACCAAAACGACATTTCAAAAAACTTATGACCAACATCTGGTGTTTTGAATGAATTAGTGATGATTACAAGCTTTGGAATCAGACTGAAATTCTGACAGACATACATGGTCCAAATGTTAGCATAGTCATTCAAAAGCTGTGCACCTCTGGCTAAGCTATGTAACTCTCCAAGACTATGTTTCCCCATGTGTCAAATGGGGATCCTTGGGAAGATAGCTGTATGTGCCACAGAACACCATACATCATGAGCACTGTATGTTTAACTGTTCTGTAAATGTTAAGTGATGGATCTCACCAGTCCTAGGACAATGCTCTGAGATGGATCTTAATATTTATCTCCATTTCATGATGAAAAAAACTGAGATTCCCAAGGGGAAACAACATGTCAAAGTTGGTACTATCAAATCTAGATCTGTCTGTCTGGCATTAATGTTCAAGTTCTAATTGCTACCTAATTGTCACACTTTCTGGTATTTCCCACTGCCCATGAAAGGAACTCAGGAAAAGTTGATAAACTATGTTGAAGCATGAAATCCTGGGAGACCAAGGCCTTAGAAGACTAGAGTGATGAGTTATGATGCATAACAACAGCACTTAGCTGGGAAGATGGAGCAAGGTCACACAGGGCTTCACAACAGCGAAGTCTCTGCAAATGCCCTTTGGGGCTGGCCTTTGTGGAATAAGCATGGGGAACCAAAGTTGTTGAATGGCCTTTGTTCAATCATTAACCTATTCAACATATCTTTACTGTATGTCAGCCCCAAGGATGTTACTTTGTGACAGTGGTTAAGCTTTGGGCCGTGAGCCACAAGGAGAAAGTTCAAACCACCAGCAGCCCCATGGAAGAATGATGGCACTTTCTACTTCAGTAAACAGATATATCCTCAGAAACTGACAGAGGCAGCTCTACCCAGCCCGACAGGGTCATTTGAGTAAGTATTGACTTGATGGCAGTGAGTCTGAAAGAGTTAGGCACAGGAGAGTCAATACATGGTTGATAAAAGTGACATAAAACTTGGGACTTACATAGAAGAAGCACACCAACTTGTGGGACCATGAGGTATCAAAGAGATCAGCTATCAATCTTCAAGAACTAAAATTTATAACAATACATGCCCATCTTCCTGAAATGATCACTGATGACAAATGTGTGCATAAGCAAAAATGATGAAGAAAACTGATGGTGCCCAGCTATCAAAAGATATAGCATCTGGGGTCTTAAAGACTTGAAAGTAAACAAGTGACCACCCAGCTCAGAAGCAACAAAGCCCACATGGAAGAATCACACCAGCCTGCGTGACCATGAGGTGTAGAAGGGATCAAGTATCAGGCATCAAAAAAACAAAAATTATATCATTATAACTAAGTGGGAGTACAGACTGGGGACCCAAAGCCCATGAATAGGTGTAGCAACATCCCCTTACAGAGGGGTTGCAGGGAGGAGATGAGCCAGTCAAGGCACAGTATAGTAGCAATGAAACATGCAATTTTCGTCTAGTTCTCAAATGCTTCCTCCCACCATCATGATCCCAATTCTATTTGACAAATCTAGCTAGACCAGGGGATGTACATTGGGGAATTTAGGATAGATGATCCCTTTAGGACCAGTGGTGGGAGTGGTGATACCAAGAGGGTGAAGGGATGGTGGAATAGAAAGGGGAACCAACTTCAGGGATCTACATATAACCTCCTGAGGTATGGATAACAGGCAAATTAGTGAAGGGACACATCGGACAGTGCATGATATGAAAAAGTAATAATTTGTAAATTATGAAGGGTTTGTGGGGAGGGAGGTGAAATATGGAGAGCAGGTACTGGGGATCTAATTGAAGGGAGGATATTTTGAGAGTGATGATGGCAACAGTGTGCAAATGTGGTCTGCATACTATTGGCGTATGCATTGATCGTGATGGGAGTTTTATGAGCCCCCGATAAAATGATTTATTTTAAAAAGGGGGAGGAAAAAGGAGCTTATACCAAGGGCTCAAGTAAAAAATATTTGGAAATGAAGATGGTAACATATGTACAAATATGCTTGATACAAATAATGTATTGAACATTATAAAAGCTGTAAGAGCCTGTAATAAAATCATTGGAAAAGAAAACTTGGGGCTTTGGGAGTCCCAAAGATTTCAATCATTTTTTACTGTAAGAAAGTAAAGGAAGAGAGGGACAAAGAGTGACCACTCATATAAAGGGCTGTCAGAGGCAATTCCTGGAGCCCCTTTAGGTCTGTCACTCCCCAGTCTCCTCACTGAGAAAAATTCAGCAGACATTAAAGATTTCAATAGCTCAAGATTTCCTGGAAAGTTAGCTTGCTGGCTGTCTCCCTTGGGAAAGACATATCTATATATTTGTATTTATCAGGTCAATATTTCTAAGCATATACTATGAGTACTGCAGGTGAAAGATGAGGCTTTCTACTCCTATGAAGAGTTATCATCTCCGAAACCCACAGGAGCTGTTCTACCTGGGTCCTTGGGGTCACTGTGAGGAGGCATGTGATTGAGTGAATTAGACTGAGTCTGGGATGGTACGGTTAAGTGCTAAACCACTAGCAAAATAGTTTGTCTAAAAGCATTCTGAGATACATACAAATGTAGGCTTGGTGATCTGCCACTATAAAGTCAAAGCATTCAGAGCCCTATTCTGACTCAATGAGTCACACAATGGCAATGAACACTCTGTGTCTAGTAGTGAAGGGATTATTGTGAGGCAGTGATATATAAGCGGATGTACAGGATCCCAAGGGTGCTGACCAAGGAAGAAAGAAGTGACCACATAGAGAGAAGATTGTGGGAGTCGGCCCTGAAACGCTTTATATCTCTTTCTCCCCCAGTCTCCCCATTGAGAACATGTATATAAAGGACATGTGTACAGCACAGCAAAAGGCACATTAGCACCTTAAGAGACACCCCCTTTTGGGGATATTTACAAGTCAAGTATGACACCACTCACGCATTGCCATTGAATAAATAATAACTCCTAGAGACCTTTAAGGACAGGCTAGAACTGCTCCTTTGGGTTTCCAAGACTTTGTCTTTAAAGAAGTAGGAAACCTCATTATTCTCCCATGGAACAGGATGCTGGTTACGAACTGTTGACCTTGCAGTTAATAGCAAGGCATAGCCACTAAGTCACCTGGACTCCTTAAATGTAGAATATATTCCCCCAAATCTCTGCAAATGCCCACAGTTCTCTGAAAGTCTTTGTGCTAGCTGATCTTGACAGAGGCCTCAATTACAAATACACCTTAACAACTCATGACCTCATTCCTAGGATGCAGTATTTACCAGAAACCTCCTTAACAACCTGACCTTCTTATGGGCATTCTTTTCTAAAGGTGTTTGTGGCAGTCATGTGCTTATGTAAATTTTATGATTGAAATGTAGGGGTGGAGTCTAACGTGTTAATCTGGAGATAGCCATTGAGTAGCCAATGAGGCCTCTATGTGGGCATGGCTTTCTCCTGAGACTTCTGGGAAATCTTGCGATATTCCCCTCATGAAGATGAGAAGCTATTTTCCCCAGTTGTTGGGAGTTAGTCTAGGAGACAATGAATCATGGACAAGACAGGATGGCAGCGTCCAAGAAGCTGGAGCAGCTGGCAGAGAGACCACATGGCTTTTCCCTGATGGAACCAGACCTCTGAAGCTGGGGTGGCCACATGGAGACCTCTGCCGGAGATGAGTTGCTTCTGCTGTTGATGGACCCTGAACCCTGGAAGTGAGGAGTCATGTAGAGACCCCTGCCAGTGCCGAGATTCTGCACCCACTAACCTGTGACTTCATGAGTCGGAAGGAGACTTTATAAATTGATTTTGGGCATATGGGTTAATATCAGACTTATGACTTTAAACTGGACTGGGCTCAATGTCATCTTCCTATTGAATATAAACCTTTTCCTTATCTTCTCAAAGAACCAAAGAGTGGTTAGAAGCAAAGTCACCCTGAGAGATGTTCTGGTCCAACCCTCTGGTTCAGAGAATGGGAAAACTGAAGTTAGAGTCTTAAACCACTCTTTAATCCTCCATCCCTAATTAGGGATTGCAAACCAGGCTCAGGCCCCTACACAGACTCGGTGTTGGAAACTTCTTGGGAAGAAAGGTAACCTCTTTTTCTAGAAATTGACACACTTCTGAGTTTTTGTTTGAAAAGTTGCTCCAGTCCAGTGTGCTGAGTGAACAGTCACACTGTTCCCATGCATGCTCACTCACACATTCTACAGACCCATTGCCTTCCTCTGCAAGACCAGGTAAGAAATTGAGACTTAATCTCCAACAAGCCAAATTTACCAAGGAGTCCTCTTCCTTTGCCTCTTGGGTCCCAGCAAAAGCAGAGAAGGCTCAGGGCTGTCAGACAGCTGGCTCGATGCAGACAAGCGCCTACAGGGCTTGCTCATAGTTAAAACTTCCTTTCATATATTTTTAATAAAACAACTGATACAAATTCTAAACCAACTTCATAAATCAAACATTATTCAATGTTGGCGGCTTCAAGGTTTCCCAACGCTTGCCTGGGAGCGGGGGTTTGCACTCGAACGCTTGAGGTTTTGTGAAAGGTTTATTGGATTTCAAAGTCCCTTAAGGGAAAACCCTTTAAATGTCTCTGCAATTATAAGTCTAATAACACTTTCAGCCCTTGGACATAGCCTTGACTTGACAGAGATAAGGAACTCGAAGTTGCTCAGTCAATACCGAGCTATTAATCTCTGTCACCTAGCTGTCACCGCAGCTCAGGAAAACAATGTCGTCTCTTGACCTAGGTGAAGGCATGGAGTGATTTTATTCAGAATGTCAGCATTCATCAACCTAGGTTTTGTCACACCCTCACTCCCTCGAAGAGCTCCCAGTTCTTCATCTTGCCAGTGTTGACACCCTTCCAATTGAGAGAGTTTTCTTCCAGTCTTTGCTTATTATTATTATTATTTAGCACTTATTCAAGTGTAAAAATCCTTTAAGAAGAAAGTTTCTCCTGCTGTAAAGAGACCTGGAGATAAATCACTTTAAACGGCTCTCTGTTGACCCAAACCAAGGACGGCTGGAAATTGCCAAATGCTATGTTTGTTTACATATTCAAATGAAGGTTAATTTTTATCCTGTCTCAGCTCAAATTTGATTAAAGTGGGGTGCTCCCCCCATCACCACTACCAGTGGCATATTTATATCGACATCCTCTTCCTTGACCTTGAATGAATCCCAAGAAAATGTTTGAAAGAAAATCTAACAAAAATTCTAATGAGAAACTAGCAAGAAAGGATCAAATGGCTGGTTACTGCTGAGAGTCAGACAGACCTTATCCTGTAGTCAAGGAATACAGGACATGCCAGTTTTTGCCAAGCTGTATCCTCAGCTTACAAGCATAGGGTAAGGTCAGATGAAGCATTGCTGGTGGTCACGCACTTGAAAGCACAGGAGGATATCAAGAGGAATTATCTGCCAGACTTCTAAAAGCATGAATCAACTCTTGAGTAACCCCCTAGGAAGCAGGTTTGGAGAATTGACACTCGAAGAAGTTACACAAAACAGGTTTTTATAATGTGCTCCCTGGAGTCTTCATGTACTTTCATAGACTTTTGAGGTAAAAGATGGAGAACCAAAAAGACTCTAGGTCATTAATCCTGCAGTTACATCTGTTTTATATAGTGCATTTCTAATTCAGAGTTTATTTGGCTTATGTTTATACTCTCAGCAACCTGCAAAACTGGACCCCCTTATATCAGCTGATTTCTGAGCTATCTCCCTGACTTGTGATTAAAGAAGATGCTCTCAATTTTTGTGAAAGAGAAGCCATGGAAGCATTTTTGCATTTACAGGAAAGCAGCACAAATGAACTTCCCTTTGTGTTAGTAAGTAGTTGCTATCAAAAGGGTTGTTCTGAATTCAAATGGACTAAATGGGAGGAAGTTCGTTGGAATTTTATTGTTTTTAGCTGTCCCTGAGTGGACACAAACGCATAGCAACCTCTTGAACAACAAAACGAAGTCCCTGTGTCATCCTCCCAGTTGTTGGGTGCTCAAGTTCATTGTAGTGTCCACTGTGAATATTAAGGGCCTTTCACCTAGAAGACTCATCTTCCACCAGTAGTGTGCTGTGTGCAACATTCTGTCATGATCCAGAAAATTTTCATTGGCCAATTTTCAAAAGTGGACCACCAGGCATTTTTTCCGAGCTCATCTTAGTCTGGAAGCTCCACTGAAATTCATCCATGGTGGGTGCCTCTAAATGTGCAAGGTTCCTGTAAAAATGGAATTGGGAGGCCTTGTCTGGCTTCCACTGATATCCACAGTGAAAAAGAGAATCAAACTCAACCTCTGTCCAATGTCAGTCCCTTTGAAGTTATCTGAGATGATTTGATCCTCCAAACTTTTCTATTAATTTTGACACCAACACTCCTATAACACTCCTAACTTTTCTACTGGGTTTGATTACTTATTGCAACACTCACAATTATTAGGTGTATTAAGGAAGTAAACAGGGGGCAATTCAGGATCAGAAATCTTCAGGACAAAGTTCTTTCATCAGGATATTCTCTTGTCAGCCATGCTGACCCCAGGCCTGGACCTTTGTAGATTGAGGTTTGAATGGATATGAAGCAGGCCTGAACTCTCTCGTCTGTATTGTGAAGAAATTAAAACAAATGATTCCCATGGTGCTGCCACAGTTAATGGATTCCCTTACTTCTGATAGGTACCCTCCAAGTTCACGTCCTCCAAATGAGCAGAGCAGGCAGATGAGAAGCAGGAAATCTAGAGTCAAACTGTCCACTTTTAAGATAGCCAGGTATAGGATGACCCCCTAATTCTACTTTGCCTGGGGCTTTCTATTTTATATCCCTGAAAGTCCAAAATCCTAGGAAACTTTTCAGGGCCAGGTAAACTAGGATGTTTTATTACCCTTCAGGTTCACATACCAGCTTGCCATTAACTAGCTATGTGAATTTAGTTGGGCAAGCTACTTAGCTTACTTGTGCCTTGGCTTCCTCAATATTTAAAACAGAATTATTAATAGAACTATCTCCTGAGTTTGCTATAAGTCACAAGCATAAGAAGCACATTAAACAGTGTCTGGCACAATATGAGAGTTTGTTGCAGTGGTTTACTTAATATGGTTCTTTTAGGTATTGATTTTATATCTTTTGAAATATGAACTCACTCTCTCTTTTTTAGTTGGTGCTGTGGGATAAACATTGGACTGCTAACTGCAAGGTCAGCAATTCAAAACCACCAGCCAGTCCATCAGTGAAAGAGGAGGATGTCTGCCTTTATAATGATTTACAATCTCAGAAACAGTGATTTACAATCAACTCAATGGCTGTGGGTTTCGATTTTGGTTTTGTTTTGGTTTTTCTTTCACAGTTATGTCTTTACAATTATCCTGTGAACAATGAGTTACAACTAAATCATATAATCATTTCATCAACTTCCCCAAACTCATGAAGAAATGAGGGAATAAGTGGAGTGCATTCTCTCTTGCTCTTCTCCCAATAATTTTATTATAAATATATACATGAAAATGTGTAAGCTAGTTATCCCATGCTTTTATCTACCACCATTTATATATCAGAATTCTAAATTCCCTGATCCTATTAACCCAGTGCTCTGAGAATACAAACATGTTCCTTGATGGAATTTGATCTTCTGCATCCATAAACAAAATTGTGTTCGTCCAGGTAGACTAGAAACAAAATCATAAACATGCATATGCATATAAGGGAGAGGTTTATTTGTAAAAGGAATGGAACAGTGAGAAAGCATCTCAAACCAGTCCAGTCCAAGTCCATAAGTCCAATATTAGCCCATATGTCTGATCCCAATCCATTAGTCCTCTTCAGACTCATGGAGCACATGCAATGATGCCAGGATAATCACAGGCCAGTGGATGCAGAGTCTTGTGTATCCAGTGGCAGTAGAAGCATCTCAGTGCTGGCAGGTCTCCCTGTGGCTTCTCTGGCCCCAGAGGTCTGGTTCCTTCAGGGTAAGCCCATGTGGCTTCTCCTCCAGCTCCTAGAGGACTCAAGGTCTATCAGCATGCTGCCATCTTGTCTTGTCTTTAGAGCATCTCCCAGAGACTGAGTTGATGTTCTCTCATCATGAGATTTCCCAGAATTCTCAGAGAAAGCCATGTCACACAGAGGTGTCTCATTGGCTAGCTCCAGATTGACAGGCTTGACTCCACCCCTATACTCTTAATTAAATTGGCACCAGAGTACATGACTTCCATAAAAATCATATCCAAGTAATTGAATTGTAGCATTTTATATCCACTTCGAATGTCAAACATCTTCCTTTCTTCATTTGGTTGGGGTCTGGTCAATTTAGCCTTTGTAATCTAAGCTAGCTCAAATGGGTATGAGGCAAGCTTAGAAGTCCGCAGGCACCTCCCTGGCTTGCTCACTCACACACATACTCTCTTCCCCATCCTCCACCCCCAGGTCCCATAGGTGAGGTCACTGCCCACAGGCTCAGGATTTTATACAACTCTCCAAACTTTAGAGGCTTATTTTACATCAAGCAGGATGACAAAACTGGCCAATTCCTCACATCAAAGTTCCAAATTTTACAATTCCAATTAATCCTGTGAACAATCACTCACTACTGAATCATAGAATATACCAGTATCTTTCCCATATCTCATACAAGTGAGAGAAGCCTGGAGATCTACTGAAAAACACACAAGGGAAAAAACCTTTGGATCAAGATGGTTTGATCCCAATTTTAATAAAAGTGTGTAGGTCAGTAACTTACTTGACAGTAGCTACCAACAACAGAGTTATCAATGCGAGAGCATGGGATGCACCCTCGTCTCTACCAGAAACTCCAAATAGATTATAATTACCAAAGAATATAGAAAGAAACTAATTTGGAATGCCTCTACCCATTCTAGAGGTGTGCCAGGACTAGTGGTGCTGAATGTGGCAGATTCCTCTTATTGAGACAGTACCAGCGCCCACCTTTCTAAAGCAGAAACTAGAACCCGCCTTGTTCCACCTTAGTTCCGCCTTAGTCTTGCAGATTTCTCCAACTGTGCTAAGGTGCTATTTAACTAAAGACTGCATCCCTGCTAGCAGCGCTCTGTCTACTAAACAAATATTGCACACTGACCTTGGCTATAAACATTTTCCTCCTCTTCAAGGCATGCTCTCTCCTGATGGTTAAGATTGTGTGTCCACTGCACTGGGACATGTTTCACAGTTATAATGTAGTCATTCCCAATGATGAGATCTGATATGAGATAATCACTTGCTTGAGGAGATTTACCAATCAATTTAAATGGATTTTCCTCAGAGGTATGACCTACTTCCAATGTGTGTGAGCATTCTTGAAAAGCTCTCTTGCTTTTTGTTCAGTCTGAATCCTGAATCTGCCTTGTTATCATCTGATCTCTGGGGTTTTTTTTAACATGATCCTACCATCTTGCCCGATAACTTTGGGTCTGTTAGCCTCTATAGCCTGTAATAGGAGAAAGATGAGACTTTCTACTCCCCTAAAGATTTTGTCTCAGAAACCTGCATGAGGCAGTTCTGTTCTGTCCTACCGAGGGCTGCTTTGAGTGGGATTCAACTTGATGGCAGTGAGTCCTGTTTTTTAAGCTTTTGGTGGCCTGTGAGTCAGCATCTACTATCTTGTCTGCCAATCTTGGATTCATCAACATCAGCCAACACCTGCTGTTTGACCTGACTTGACAATTTCTACAACCACATTAACTATTTCTTTGAGATAAATCTTTTTCTTTCACATCTCTCTGTACCACATCTTTTTGTATCATATCTCTCATATATAAATGTATAAAATAAAATCAGTGTGTACATATATGTCACTGATTTTATTTTATTCACATCATTTATTTTGCTTCTCTAGAGAGCTCACCCTACAGTGATTGCCCCACTTCCAGAATTCATAATTGGAATATAACTAGTCAGCAACTGGTGATATATCTACCTTGGATCTCTGATATATGGAATAAGGGCTACTATTATATGAAAAACCAAGTGGAAGCCATTAGAGCCGCCCCTACCTAGGAAACTAGTAAACCAAAAGCAACATTGCACTCCTGGAGGGATTGCAGAGATTAGTAAAGCTACAGACTTAAAAAATGTAAGGATGGGGATTTCTATCCCATCTCCATTTAACTCAATCATAGTAATAGAAGAACAGACTGGAAGGATGCAGGAATGGTGATTTTCAAGACATCCGATTTAACTTGCCTATTTTCCTTTGCAGGAAACAGTGCATCTTGGAGCTGTATAGTGAGCTATCGTAAACTTAACCAGGTGGTGACACCAATAGCAGTTGCGATTCCACAGGAGGTTTCATTGCTTGAGTGTAGAGTATTCACCTAGCTATTGCCTTTTGGTCAAGTTCAGCTTTAAAGAATCAACAAAAAGTAGTTTGCCTTCAGCTAGCAATGTCATCAATGGACCTTCATTGTCCTACTTTACAGGTTTATCAATTCTCCAGTGTTATGTTAATATTTAATCCATGAAACCTTTCATTCCACCAAAGGGCACAAACTAGTCCATTACATTGATAAGAGTTCGATTGCACCTAGTGAGGAAGAAGTATTAGTAACTCTACATTTATTGGTAAGATATCTGTGTGCTAAACTGAACAGATATGAGAAGGAAATGGGATTATACCTATGAATGTAAGCAGTTTTAACTGAAAATATTCTGCATGTATAGCTACATATACTACCACTAATATAGTACTGTTTATAGAGAGCAACGTTATGAAAACCTCTTAGATATAACCAAACCCTTCGAGGGAATGATGGCTTGGCCTGAGGACTCAAGATTATAGTCTCTAAGGACATCAAGGTCAATTGACATAACTTATTCTCAAATAGTAGTAAGTGAGGTTTTAGAAGCTGAAACTACTGGTTTTTCCTCATCTGAAGCAAAGACAAGAGGAAAAAAATGAGGGAATATGGAAACAATTAGCCTAATGGGCTAATAAAACATGTAAATTTCAATCTCCATGGCTTTGAGATCAGAACTAGATAATGCAATGCCCAGCTGGCACTACCAACAGCTCATATATAGGTGGGGAAAGGAGTGAAATAAAATCATTAAAAAAGCCAGACTCCCAAACTATGGCCTTCCTTTATTTGGGACTGAATTCACCCTTATGACTAAACTTTCTCTTTTTTTCCAAACCAATTTATTAAGAACTAATCCAAACTTATTACCACTCCACAATTCAATTATATCAAGCAGTACAAATGCTAACAAAATCAGTTTCAAAACATTTTCTTCCTTCTTTAACTCCTTGATATTAGCTCCACCTTACCTCCTGCCTCCCTTCCTCTATTCGCCAGGAACTCTTATCCTAGTTATTTTCTCTCTATGGTCAACTATCCTGGGTTTCATATACCAAAAAACATTTTAAATACCACATAACAAAGATTCAAGAAGACTACTCACAATAACAAAACACAACAGATAAATCTTAATGTGAAAAATAAAAACACAGAAAATATTAGCAACCAGGTCAAGCCCAAAATCTTTCAGAGAGAAGAAAAGTGACCTGGTTTCAACCATTCAAATCAGATGTGTAACTTTAATCTACTAGAGTCATCTCTCAAATACTCTCTGTCTGGTAACCAGTTTGTTCCCATCACTCAATTGTGGTTAGAGAGAAATCGCCAAAGCCTTATTCCCTCTGTAGACCCTGCAAATGTATTTTGGGTTTCCACTGTCATGCATAGTCATTTGCAAACCAGACTCTCACATTTTAATCTCTGATAGGATTTGGATTGTATAATTTATCATCTTTGGGTCATGAATGTTGGTGTGCTTCTTCCATGTGGACTTAGTTGACATCTCACTTAGAAGGCTTCTAGTTTGTAAACAAGTCTTTCAGACCTCAGATGCGATTCTATCCAATAGATTGACACCATCTAATTCCTTCACCACATTCTGCGTTAGCACCTATATCTTTTATGGTGCATATCAAGCAGGGCCATGTTGTAAGAGCTAATAGTTCTATGATTGGAGGTAGGATCAAGTGTAAACTCAAAATCAATACCTGAATCTATGTTTTTTATCTGTCCATGGCTCATTTTATAAACATCCTTGTCAATTTATGGTAGAAAATCTTATTGACTATACCCCAGGAGGATAAGGATGTTCTGTTTATAGGGCAATTGATCAGCCTTTGGTACTAATTTATAAAGACTATTGAGAAAGGGAGTTTGAACAAATTTAGACTAACTATAGTTTGCAATACCTGAATTATTCACCCATATAGAATAAGCCTTATGTAACTGGATGCTATTTACACAAGCAATGAAAAAACTTAAAATAATCTTCACCAACAATATCTATCACAGATCTGCTCATGGATAACCTTTCATCCAAGCAGTAGAGAAGTTTATAAAATGAACAATAACACTAGAGAAATATGCACTCAGGGTAGGCAATTATTTGAAATTAAAAATGCAGCATTTTGTCAAGGACAAAGTTCAAAAGGTGGACTGGAGTTGGAAAGAAAGAGGAATAAAAACAAGAAACATGGGAGAAAGTGGCATAAGTTAAAATAAGTATATTGTGGGTTTGTAAGAAATGTCATTAACAATGTATATGAATTATTGTATGAAAAACTGATTTCCTCTGTAAACCTTCACCCAAAAGACAGTAAACCATGCTAATATGCTAGAAAGCGGTGCATCAGCCCAAGAAAAATGTAGGCAGCTTTTTAAAAAAAAAATCATTTTTATCAGTAATTTGCCTCAAATTGGTAGAAAACACTAAAGGCAAAAACTCCCAAAAGATGCAAAGTCAACCACCCAGAGTTTACCACAAGGACCGCAGAAGTGTATAATTTTGATCTAATTCTTAAATTAGCACACTGCCTAATTAAAACAAACAATAAGGAAAAGCGGGATGAAATGAGAAATATGAAATGGGACTAAACTACTAAAATAATGGACCTTGGTTTCAGTTTCTCTTTTAACTTTCTACCAAGTCTAAGAAAGATTACTCATTCCTAGGGCAGGAACAATAGAGAATAAAATGAGTAAACTCATCCCCCCACTAATATCACCTGGAACATGGAAAGCAATTTAGGGAAAGCTCTACTTCCAACCTCCAAATTTTTCCATTAGCATAGCCATTTTCCATCCTAAAAGGGTAATTCAGGAAGAAGGCATTGCTAAGTCCTACTTCATAGCGCTAGTTCTCAGGGTAAGTTTTTTTTCCTTTTTTAGCTCTAGGAAAGAGTTCTGGACACCTGTCAGTGTCTTTGGGTCCAGCCCTCCTTGGAGATCACCACCTGTCTGGGCATCAATCTTCCCCTAGATCTCGGTGGCAGCACCCTGGGCCCAAAGGATGCACTCCACCCCTGCTTTTTCAGTGGTGGCAAAGTCACTATTTACTTCTGGAGGCAGAGTGATCAGGTTCTTTTCAGACTAGGCCAGACTTCAGAACTAATTATGAAAACTCATCTTTATACTTTTATTTCTACCATACCACTCAATATCAAATGTGTTAGGCTTGGTCCTTTAGAGAAGCAAAATCAGTGAAGTGTGTGTATATCTACATATCCATATAATGGCTCAGATGGTTGCAGAAGCTGGCAGGTTCCCAATCCATAGGTTAGGCATCATGCTGTAAGGTTCTCTGGCACATGTGATTGCAACAGGGGTTGGTGAAGCAGGATCAGTGGTCAGAAGGCAGGCTGCTGGCTCACAGAACTTCAAATACCCAAATTAGAAGAGAAGTCAACAGCTGACTGGCTCAAGTTCCAAGTACAGGCCATCAGATAACAAATCAGATGCAGGATCCAAAACAAGGGAGAGTCTTTCCAGGGCATCCAATATGTACCACAAGAAAATTCTCCTGACATCAGACAAAGAGCATGACTCTAACCACTACTCTTGTAAACTGTGACTCATGATATCCTGCACATTAATCTCGCCTTATTGACAAATAGGGTTGGGTTTACAATACATAAGATGGAAGATGATTATAAATTGGAGAACTACCACACAATACTAAGAATGATGGTCTGATCAAATTGACACATATTATTACGTCATGGAAGAATGTATATTTATCTTCCCTAAAACCCCCATGCTAAAGAATAAAAGAAGTCTCTTCCAAACTGAAGTTAAAAAAACAAAGGTATGGAAAAAGAGTATATGATTTCAGAGATATCACTACCAAACAGAACAAAATGCTCTTGTGTCACTGATACTTCAAGAGATATCAATGTAGTGACGAAGTGTTAAACCTACTATATGCTTACCTTCAAGATAAACTTAAGTCGGAAAGGAGGCACTTGATCAAAAACACTTTAAATTTCAGCATTCTTTTTCTAAGGTGTTCTTAAATTTCACTTTTTGAAAAGCAGTGTATGAGCGCCCAATAAAATGATTAAAAAGAAAATTTCACGTTTAACTTTAAACTTAAAATAGTATACTAATTGACAAAACTACTTCGTGCTATGTAAAATTAAAGTTTCCAGTTAAGTAATGAGCCATAACTTAAATAGGAGTCATCCAACAAAAAAAGTCTTCCTTGCAGGCAAGATGGTTAAAAATTTGGGTTTGCAAGTGAGACAACCATTAATATGAAACTACAAAGAGACACAAGACTGCAGTATCTGAGCACATTTGGATGCCTCTAGTCTTCAGCAAGCTCACAAAGTGCTCAAAAATTCTTTGACCTTTTTAACCATACTTTCATGTTTGTTCTTAAAGTCTTCATTAATATCCAGTGTTAAGATCGGTACCTCTTGTAAATAATCAAAGTTGGTGTTCAGTGTCCTATTCACTAGCCAGCTTTCATGCTTATAGTGAAGCTTCTCTAAATACTGCAGAGGAATGCCTTGTTCTTCATTTCTTCCTCATAAATATATTCGATTCAAGCAAGTCTTCAGATACCATCCAGTTCAAGGCTCTGGCCAAACTGGTTATTCATCCAGTCATGCCGGTCTTGATAAACTGTCCACTCCGTTTCATTCATGCACTCAGATTAGATGCAAAAATATACCTGTAGCTATACACTGATCGCTGAAAAAATAATACAGGTCTCTCTGCATCTTTGAGCCTGCCATAGAGAGAGGCAAGTTGAGCTCGTATCCAACTGAAGCAGGCATACGACTGGAAGGTAAAAGACCAGCGTCCGGGTTTCTCATACATCATCTGAAGAATATTGCCACCGCTTTTTCGAGAAGTTGTCAATTCCTCAAATTCATCTTGAGAACTTTGAACACTGCACCATCTGGCAACAGGTTCAGGAACCACGTCCCAATCCTCACAGACTTTTTTAAGGATATTCACAAATGTTGACTTCCCTGCACCGATGTTCCCGTCGATGGCGATTTTTTTGATGTGGGTGTTGAGAGAGAGCAGTCACGGGCGACGAGCAGCTTCTCTTGAGCGAGGTGGCCGTTCTGGGGTCTTGCTCCTGCGAGTTCTTGGGCAGCGGTAGGTGCGGGTGCGTGCGTGCGTGCGTGCAGCTCTCGCACAGCTGCCGACCTGGACTCAGCGTCCAGTTGCCGCCTCACCAGTCTCAGGCTTTCAGAGTTAATTTTTGGCGCCCGGAGGCAGCAGCTAAACGGGAAGGGCCTGTGCGTGAACGCCCTCCCAGCTGCGAAGCCACGCCCTCCACACCCGCAGCCACACGTCCGTCCTTGGGCCCCTCGGTCTTCGTTGGCAGCTTTTAGCTCATTGAAATTTCTAGAAATCAAGTGTTGTTGGGCATGTCAAGATATTTCTATTAAATGATCCATACATTATTGCTTCTGGATCCTCTCACAACTAAATAGGAGGCATATTGCCTGGTGAAACTCTTTGCGTATTGGGGACAATATACTCCTCATTCTTGAATGTTCCTCCTGTCTACTGACCAACTGACTCAAAAAGATTTGTGCCTTTAGCAGGACCCACCAGAGAAAGCTCTGCAATTGGTTCGAGTTACTGGGCGAGCCTTCTGCCACTTCAACCAGTTGACCCACTTCTCTATTGGACAGACAAAACAGACAAAGGGGTTATATACCTGATGTATGTTGCTTCTGCCTTTAATCCACTTATCTCCATCGTGTCTCCTTAGAGAGAAGTGAAGCTT
>PVJH01026990.1:0-29302 GCA_004026705.1 Nesogale talazaci
TCCAAACCTCTTGGAAGCCTAAGAGAAAAAACAAAAGAACATGGGAAGGGAAACCTTTGATTCTTTGATTGATGGTTACATTGCTGGCTAGTCCCTTTAACGGTTTAAAGGGGCAGTAGGAGACAGGCTGTGGAGGGCGGTGGTGGGTGGTTATGCATTGGGCTGCGAGCTGCAAGTTCAGCAATTTGAAACCCCCGGCTGCTCCACGGTGAAAGATGAGGCGAGACTTTGTACCCCTGAGAAGAGGTACAGACTCAGAAACCAGCAGTGGCAGCTCTCCCCTGCCCGGCAGGATCGGTATGAGTTGGAATCAACTTGGGGAGTTTGAGATTGGGGTGGGGGGGTGGGGGATAAGCTGGTGAAAAAGAGCCCAGGTGGTATGTATAGTGGGCTGTCACTTGGGGAGCTCACTGGAAGGTCAGCAGCTCAAATCCACCAGCTCCCCTGCGGGAGAGAGATGAGGTTGGGGGTTCCCTGTCTCATCGGGCTGCGCTGAGTCCTTTGACGCAGCGTCAGTGAGTGCGCTTGTGCATTTCCCTGCCTTTCTGAGACTTGTCGGTCTGAGGCGCAAGCCATACTGGTTCAGCAAGATCGATTGGAGGCCAGGGCCCACTGAGTTCATTCTGCCAGAGGCCCAAGGCTGCGTGTGCGTAAATGGAGGCAGTCCAGGATTGACAGGGAAAAGATTAAACTTGGGTATCTTTTTTTTTTTTTTTTTAAGGCCTCACTGCCCTCAGGTGGTGGGAGTAGGAGGCCCAGCCTTTTGCTCCTGGGAGCCGGAATTGAACCTCCATCCTAGTGGGCCGCAGTCCTGCGCACAACCACTACGCCACTGGGGCTCAGCCTAAACTTGGGTATCTTAATGACGCTCTAGAGCCATGGTTCCTAACCTTCCTAGTATCCTTTAATATAGTTCCTCAGGTTGTGGTGACCCCCAACCATAAAATTATTTTCATTGTTAGTTTTGCTACTGTTATGAATCATAATGTAAATATCTGATATGCAGGATGTATTAGGCGACCCCCAGGTTGCGAACCGCTGCTTTAGATGTTGCCAATAAAACTGGAAGTATCTAAATTGAGTCCAACTTGCTAATGCTAAATATAAACCTTTTTAATAAATGCAAAAAATGTTTTTTTAATTAAAAAATTAAACATGGGTATTGAACGGGTTCAGTTACCATATATATTCGACTATAAGCCAACCTGAATATCAGCCAATGCAACTAATTTTTTTTTTTGTTTCTCATGTATGGCTTTTATTATGTTGAGGACTTTCCTTTTTTAATATTTTATTGGGAGCTCATGCATTCATCCCATCCATTGTGTTAAGTACATTTGTACATGTGTTGCCATCGTCATTCTGAAAACATTTGCTTTCTACTTGAGCCCTTTGTATCAGCTCCTCATTTATTCCCCTCCCTCATGAACCCTTGATAATTTATAAATTATTATTATTTTATCATGTTTTAGACTGTCCAAAGTCTCCCTCCCTTCACCCACTTTTCTGTTGTCCCTCAGGGAGGGGGGTTTTATGTACATCCTTGAACTCATTCTCCCTTTCTTCTCCATCTTCTCTTTACCCTCCCATTATTGCCACTCTCCTCACTGGTCCTGTGAGGGGTTCATCTGCCCTGGATTCCCTGTGTTTCCAGTTCCTATCTGTACCACTGTACATCTGGTCTAGCCAGATTTGTAAGATAGAATTGGAATCATGATTTTGGGGGGGGGCATTAAAGAAATAGAGGAATGTTGTATGTTTCATCATTGTTACCTTGCACTCTAGCCTCCTCCCTGAGACCCTTCTGTAAGGGGGTGTCCAGTTATCTCTGGCACTCCACACTTCCCCTCATTCACAATGATAAGGTGTTTTGTTCTTTGAAGCCTGATCCCTGATCCCTTCAACACCTTGTGATCATATAGGCTGATGTCCTTCTTTCATGTGGACTTTGTTGCTTCTGAGCTAGATGGCTGCTTGTTTACCTTAAAGCATCATCAACTTTTTTCACTACATTAGCTTATGCACCTTCTTTGTCTTCAGCGACCATGTCAGGAAGGTGAGCATCATGGAATGTCAGTTTAATAAAACAGAGCGTTCTTGCATTGAGGGAGTACTTGACTGGAGGCCCAATGTCCATCTGCTACCTTAATATTAAACCTATAAATATATGCACATAGATCTATTTCCCTATCCTCATATATTAATATATTTACACGTGTCCATGTCTGTATTTAGACCTCTATAAATACCCTTTACCTCCTAGTTTTTCCCTCTATTTCCTTTTACTTTCCTGTGGTCCCACTGTCATGCTCAGTCTTCATTTGGGTGTTGTAATTCCTCTTGGTTACATTGCCCTTGATCGAGCCTGACCAGCTCTGCTCCACCCTCTCTGCTACTGACGTTGGACCCTTGTCCCTGGGTTCCTTTCCCCCACCTCCATCCCCACCTCATGTTGCCCCCCAACCATAGGTTCCATTGTTTTCTTCCCCAGGTGGTTTATCCAGCCTATCTGATTTAGATAGACCTGCAGGGATAGTAATACGCACAAAAACAAGACAGAGCAAAACAAAGCAAAGAAAACAAAACAACAAACTAGTGACAAAAGAAAAGAAAAACCTGTAAATAGTTCAAGGTCTGTTTGTTGACCTTTCGGAGTATTTTCTGGTCGAGTCTGATGGGGTGCCATGCCCTGTTCCCAAAGTCTAATTTCTGGTGTTCCCTCAGGACTTCCTTGCTGTGCTTCCTGTGCTGTTCTGTTGTAAGCCCTTAGAGTTTTGCCTTGGTGTGGTGGGTGCAATTCCCACACTGTGTCTCCAGTGTTGTCTCCCTAGAACAATGGGTCCGTGAGGGATGTGGTGACGCATGGTGGAGCCAGCTATATGGTCCTCTCTGTCCATTGGCTGCTCTGAGCAGGTTATGGTCTTCAAGGCTTGGTGGGCCAGGATGCACTCCACTATCTCTTCCTCCCCCTTCATTTGTTCCCCTGAGAGGCACCTAATTTTACCACAAAACCTGCATTAAAAATGTGCTGAAAAACTTGGCTTATATATGAGTATATATGGTAAGTGTTTTTTTGTTTTGCTTTGTTTTTTACTACACTATGGATATATTGAATGTTTCTCCTGCCTGGTATTGTGTAATAGGCCTATTTATGTGATAAAAATCGATAATGGTTACGACTACAGAGAGCTTGTATGTCCACTTTGAGTTTATGTTTGATTGAATATGATAAAGGGGGAGTTAGCAGTTGCTTGGAACAGAAGCTTTATTTTGAGTCAATGAGTTGTGTGTAGAGTCTTGTCCTTAGTGGAAATCCGATCCCCACCCAGAACTACCGAGAGAATAGATTATGTTTGATGGAAAGACCTGCAGTTCTCATCTGTATTTGATATTAGAATTTAAAATATTGATCAGATATGAACTAACTAGTATTAATGTTTAGTCTTTGAGACAGAGCATCTTTTCATATGTCTGACCTTTACAATTCCCTCCCCCTTTGTAAATTTCTCATGCATCTTTTAAAAATTTTCTCCTTGGTTGTCTGATTGATTGATTGGTAGACATTTTTTTCTTAGCCTCTCTTGGATATGAATGTTTCCTGGGTTGTATGTGCAGTAGATATCTGTCCTAGTCTGTGGAATCAGTTCTTATTTTGCTAAATATCCTTTGTTGTAGTCCTCACTGCTAAGCCAGCTGAACTGCATGTGTAGAAGGGATATCGATTCCCAGTAGGAATATTAGTGCATTGTTAGGATCATATAGAATTTTTCTTAAAAAGTGAATGGGTATAAGCAAATGTGGTGGAAAAAGCTGATGGTGCCCGGTTAGCAAAAGATACGGCATCTGGGGTCTTAAAGACTTGAAGGTAAACAAGTGGCCATCTAGATGAGAAACAGCAAAGCCCATGTGGAAGAAGCACACCAGCCTGTGTGACCATGAGGTGTCAAAGGATCAGGTATCAGACATCAAGCAACAGAAAAATCATAACATTGTGAATGAGCAGGGGTGCAGACTGGGAACCCAAAGCCCATCTGTGGGCAGCTGGAGGAGACTAGCCAGTCATACAACTTTCCTCTGGTTCTTAAATGCTTCCCCCCCTCTCCCCCCACCCCACACTCACTATCATGATCCCAGTTCTGCCTTACAAATCCAACTCGACCAGAGGAATTGGAAACACAGGGAATCCAGGGCAGATGAAGCCCTCAGGACCAGTGGTGAGCGTGGTGATACTGGGAGGGTAGAGGGAAAGTGGGATAGAAAGGGGGAACTGATTACAAGGGTCTACATATCATTTCCTCTCTGGAGGACGGACAACAGAAAAGTGGGTGAAGGGAGATGTCAGACAGTGTAAGATATGACAAAATAATAGCTTATAAATTACCAGGGTTTATGAGGGATGCGTGAGGAGGGAGGAGCAGAAAAAATGAGTTGATACCCAGGGCTCAAGTAGAAAGCAAATGTTTGGAGAATGAGGATGGCAACAAATGTACAAATGTGCTTGACACAAAGGATGGATTGTGATAAGCCTTATATAAGCCTCCAATTAAATGATTAAAAAATAGTGAATGGGCAAGTTTTGTTTTTAATGATGTAGAGAATTATAAATACAGAATCTCACCATGTACTAAACTGTCGCTTGTTCAGTAGTCATTGTTTTATAAAGTTTATTTCAGAAAAAGATTGTTGGAGTAGTGAACAATGAAAACCAGTCCTGCCTGCTTGATTTGTAGAGAATTTCCTTATATGGCCAAGAGGCACGATAATCTTTTGAATTTCCAGTCGTTTTATTTACTCCTTCTCTACTGCAGCTTCCAGATTTTAGAACCTCTAATTTATCACTAATAGGACAGTAAAAATACAAGCGGACAGATTACTGCGTCCTAGGTTTTTCGTTTCTGAGTGGTAACATCTTTTCGAGGTGGACACACCCTTCAATGGTTGTTAGTTTTTTATTTTTTGCTTTGAGGCCTTCTTACCATGTGCCAAGGCATTTCTTTAAAAATATGAAAGGAACACATCTAATAAAATAGAAGGTGATATAGGCGCTTGTTTCTTAGCCGCCTTTTGGCTAATTTACAGTGTTGCAGATTTCCTGGGCTACCCTGCAAACAAGTTTGGTAACTTAGCAACAGAAACCGGGCCTGGTTCCAGCTCTGAGGCAACTGTAAGAAGAACGTGCACTTAGAACAAAAGGCATTCTGCCACTGTGTGTTTTAGTCTTAGATTGCTTTTTACCACACCTGAGCAAAAATAAATAGGAAAAAAATAATTCTAGTTGCTTAACCTGTAAAGTCAGAAATAGAAGGAATTTCACATAATTATGTTTCCTGTGTTGTTCATGCTTGCTTAGTTTGGAGTTTTTAAGACCTGGAAAATAAGACAAAGAGGTTGAATGTAGTAGAGATATCCTGAGGGTGAGGAGACTTATCAGTAAGTAGTGATCATAGTGAACCTCACGGAAATAAAAGCGCGGGAAACACCTTTGTAAAACTTTCAGCAAATCTGATGGAAGAATTTTGGATGCTCCTCTCTCTCCTAAGTGATGAAGACTTAACTTTGGTATGACATTTAAGGAGATCTATCAAAGAATTATTTTGCTTGGTGTAAGTATAGTGTTGTAGCTCAGAAATAAAGCACAGCTTGGTATGCGTAAACTTTCCCTTGTGAGTTGGTGAAGGGTGAAGAGCAGGTCAGTCTTCCACTCGCTAGTTCATGCACACCTTATTCCATCTCTGTTGACTGCAGTCCCCCAAGTAGAGACCATTCCTTCAGGTGTTTCCTGTTTCCATTGCTCCTCCTTTCCTAACCCTTCTGCATTTGGTCCTTTTTGATCTCAAATTCTTGATTATTCGAAGGTATGTGTACCTCCCTAGCTACTGTTCTGCTTATAGAGCTACCATTTTCCTGACGATTGAGCCATGGGAGTAAGTCCCTTTGTAGACCTGATAGGCGATTAAAGGCCATGGTCTCTGGAACTCTGCCAGGCATTATCTGACTGGTTAGCCTGGTCTTTATGATTGGGAATTTTGTTCCATAATTTCCTCTCATTCCACCCAGAACTTTGTAATGTGATCCCTTTCAAATAAGTTGGTAGTGGTAACTTGGTACCATCTAATTCTTCTGGTCTCAGGGTCTAATTTCTTTATTATACATTAGTGATAGATGTTTGTATGATCGATTAGCTCATTGGACTAATTGTTTTCTCATTTGTTCAGTTCCCATCACTGACTGAATATATGTTCCCAGATAAATGCTTTAATATGATCTGTTCTCTAGATTAGCTTTGAATCAAAATGGACTTGATGACAATAAACTTTGGGGTTTTAGCCTTTGTGGAAGTACAGTGATTTTTTTTGTTTTTGTTTGTTTTTGTGTTTGTTTGTTTGTTTTTGGGGGGGCATCACTGCTCTCCGGCGGTGGGAGTAGGAGGCCCAGCCCCACTGCTGGAATTGAACCTCCATCCCAGTGGGCCGCAGTCCCGTGCACAACCACTATGCCACCGGCGCTCAGCCCCTGATTTTTTTTTTTTTTTTTTTAGCCAAAGTTATTTCTTTTCTGTGAAATCGTGCCTGATAAATGCATTGATAGTTGGTGGAATTGAGGAATAATTATTACATGAATAGGTAAAACCTATTCATTATTACATGAATAATGTATTACATGAATAGGTAAAACCTACATTATTATTACATGAATAGGTAAAACCTACAGCTGTTATTTATATTTAGAGAACTATCATCAGGTCCCTGAGTGCCTAATACATTTTCCCAACTCCAGATACCCATTCCTTTATTCACGTAAATGGCCTTTGCTGAGGAGTAAATTGTGGGTGAGTGTAACCCTCTGGGTTTCTGTTCAACACCAGAAGATGACTGAAGCAGCATCTTCTTTCCTTCAAGCATTCTCTGATAGAGAATGTGCTCAAAAATAGTGATGTAACTGTGATAAAATCAACCTCAAAAGCAAAATGCAATAAAGAAATTAAGGCTCTGACAGTAGTGTCCCCGCCACCTGAGTAATCGCAAATCTTAATTTATGTTTTCATTCTGTCTTAGGCTGCTGGCATGACATGTAAGAGTAGATAACTCTGTAGGGAAGAAAAATGTGCTTAATTCGGGATAGGAACCCTCCTACATGGCAAACTGTAGGCACTTACAGCTGTTATTGCTTGCTGCTTATCACCTGTTCTTGTCTGGGCCTTAAAATAACCCCACATTGGTTTGCATGTATTTAAGTAGTGGTGGACTAGATCGTCATTCAGTTGCATCGAAATCATTTTAATGAAATGAATGTACTCTTTATGGAGGAAATATAGGAGGGTTACTAGTGAGTAGTACTTATGAAAGATAAAGGGAGAGGGAGCAGAATTGAATGGTGAAAAGCCTTGAGCTCACTTCCATCAAGTTATTATGACTATAGAATAGCGACCCTGTCGAACAGTAGAACTGCCCTTGTGGGTTTCTGAACTGTAACACTGCAGGAATAAAAAGCCGCCTCTTTCTCCTGTGGAGTGGCGGCTGGTTTTGAACAGATAATCTTGCTGTTAACAGCCCCATGTAGAATTTACTACATCATCAGGGTTTCTTTTAAAGTCTTGATACTAAGTGGATTTGCTGCTCTTTCACTTCTGATGGCACAGCGACTAAAAACCTTTCTGTAAGCCTAGCATTGGTGTCTGCTGAGCCTTTTCCCCATGAGTTGAAATGTTTCTGGGGTGGTAGGCTAGATATTTTGACTAATGTGAGACTCTAGGCCTTATTTTAATTAATTGGAGAGTGTTGCTGTTTTTGTTACAGCAAGCCGACAGTCCAGGTGGGTTCCGGTCACAAGTTCTGATGCGGTCTACTCTGGACCATAGTTTCAATGGCAACTTCATTTCTAAAGCCATTCAGTTTTGTCCTGTTGTGCCGCCACCCGGTGGCCAGTTTGGGACCTGAGCAATAGGTTCAGTTTTCAGTCTGTGTTGTATGCACTTTAGGATCAGATCTGAAATGAGTCAGAATCAACTTGATGGCGTCGAGTTTGAGATTTTTTAGCTCGTAGGTTCCAGAACCTACTTCCCTTTTTAGGAAAAATAAATTACTCACTGTCACTTGGGCAATTCATAGTTTAGCCTCTAATCCAAGATAAAGTGTCAGTATATGCTTTTACAGCCTTCCTCCCCCATCATTCCAATGCCTCGTAGGGGGCAGTGTTGCCCCTCTGTTGGTGGGCATCTGGGTTCTCTTCCTTCCCTTCCTCCCCTGGACGTGCCATTACAAACAGTGCTTCATGGAACACATACCATTGTATTCTTTGAAAACGTTCCTGTGCCATAATGCCTGGAAGTCAGTTTACACACAGTATATGTAGATATTTTCCCAATTTACCTTCTAAAACAGGATTACTTTGTTAATGAGAGCATCGTGCTTTAGAAAGGAGTGATGGGGAAATTCTGTCAGGTTGTAGACCACAGGTAGATTGAAGCTGGGCATCTCTGAGAGTGAACTCTGAAGAATTTTTCCTGTTCAGTAGAGTGACGATTCTTCCTAGTCAATTCATGCTTCCTTTTCTCTTTTTCAGAATTTTGATTCCGACATTAGCAGTGTGGGGATTGATGGTTGTTGGCAGGCAGACAGTCAACGGCTTCTCAATGAGGTGATGGTGGAGCACTTCTTTCGACAAGGGATGCTAGATGTGGCTGAGGAGCTCTGCCAGGTAATCTGGGGCAACTGGGAGGATGTGAGGAAGTAACGACAACTCCTTGGACTGTCCAGAACTTGAAGGGTGGGTTTTGAGCTGTGTACCGCCCATAGCTGGCCTGTTGATACTTTAATTATCTGAACCTGATGCTTGTGTGTGTGTGTGTGTGTGTGTGTGTGTGTGTATGTATTGCATCACGGCCCTGGTGGGAGTAGGAAGCCCAGCCTTGCTCCTGGAGAGCTGCTGCTGGATTTGAACCGTCAGCCCTGTGGGCTGCAGTCCCGCACACAACCACTACGCCACCAGGGCTCAGCTGTTACTTTAATTATTTGGGCTGACCTCATTTTACTAGGAAGTCCTTTTTTTTTTTTTTTTTCTAAATTGGTGAAAATCATACTTCTAGAACTTTCCTCGATTGTTCTTTCCTTGTTCTTGGGCCAGAAGGCAGGTCTCAGATCATGAACAATGGGGGTCAGAAGTGATACTGTAACTTATTCCATTTCCTCCTTTGACAAGGAAGACTAGGATGGCAGAGATGATGAAAGGGGCAAAGAGGTGAATATTCTGGTCTGGATCAGCCTGTAGATGTTTAGCAGTTGAATTCCAAATTAAATGTATTTCAAATGAACGTATTTTCCTTTTCTTTTGGAATTCTATGGTAAGGGGTGGGGGGTTGAGGGGAGAATGATGCTGAAAGGTTCATCAGATCATCAGTCTTGAGAATACATAATAAAAACATTCTTTATTTTTTAAGCACATTCTTCTTAATGGTTTCCACCATCTTTCCTTGTCTACAATATGCTCTTACCACTTTTTACCCTCGCTGCTGGTAACAAAAGTTCTTCTTTTTTCCCCCTCCAGGAATCTGGTCTTTCTGTAGACCCAAGTCAGAAAGAACCATTTGTGGAGCTAAATCGAATATTAGAAGCGTTAAAAGTTAGAGTTCTGAGACCTGCACTGGAGTGAGTTTGTTTTCTTTTGCATACTTTGAGAGAATTCTGAAAGAAAATTTAATTTAAAAATACATTGCAGATTTTTAGATGTATATGGGGACTTCAAACAGTTACCTAATAGAAAGTTGAGATTAAAAGTTCGTGGGATTTTTTTCACAAGCTTCTTGACACCCTCTCAGTTTATCTCACTGAGGTAGACTTTAGAGAACTGAAAGGACTGGTGCTATTCCTTTGAGCTAAGTGAAATAGGGGTGGGGGTTGGGGTGGGGGGAGGCTGTGCATTGTAAGGAACTGGTGAGACCCCACTTGATTTATCAGTTGGTCTGACTCTCCCTGAGAGAGAAAGGTTTCCTGTAGCCAGGCCGGGCTCCCACTTTGTGTAGACGAAGCAGTCTAACTGAAGCACGATTGTTCAGGACGTTCTGGTTTGATAGCTGAGCTTCCATAGTGTTCTGGGAGTCTAAAAAATAACCTGGTTAGTTGCTGGAACAAAATGGTGGACATGTGAGAGCAAATACTGTTATAAAGACGCCCTAGCCTCATTACCACTGTAAAAGTTGATGACAGTGATAGCAGCTTGTCACTGATAGGAATTATCTGACACTACTGAGCAACACAGAAGAAATATTATCCTAGAGCAGGGTCAGCAGATGTTTCTGGAAAGGACCAGATAGTAAATGTTTCAAGCTTGCAGGCCCCATAAGTCCCATACACAATTCTGTTTTGTTTTAAAGCCCTTTAAAAATAGGAAAACCATTCCGAACCATCTTGATTCAGAACAGCCCCGTGTGACTGACGGACCCCGTTGGGTTTTCTAGACTGCCGTCCTTACTGGAGCAGATCCATGGGACTTTTGCCCATGTCGTGTGTCAGTTTCAGTTATTTCTGTAGGTTTTGTTGTTTGTTTATTAAGTATCGAGCCATTATCTCTGAGAGGACTTGTTTTATCCACTGGCTGGCCACAGTGATGATTACCATATATGCGCGAGTATAAGCTGACCTAAGTTTACCACAGTATCAGTCAGGCACCTCATTTCACCACAAAGCTGCATTAAAAATGTGTTGAAAAACTCAGCTTATTGGGCTGAGCCCCGGTGGCGCAGTGGTTGTGTGCCTGACTGCGGCCCACAGGATTGGCGGTTCAAATCCAGCAGCAGCTCTCCAGGAGCAAGGCTGGGCTTCCTACTCCCACCAGGGCAGTGATGCCACACACACACACACACACACACACACACACACACAAAGCAACTCGGCTTATAATCGAGAGTATATGATAATTACTGTATTTTTCAGACCATAAGATGCACCTAGTTTTTAAAGTAAAACAAAAAAAATTCTGATCCAAATAGTACCAGTTTGCTAAACTACTTATTAAAATGAAGTAATATACAGTAATGTTTAACAGCAGAAACTCAACAGTGGTTTACCATCTAGAACCAGTTTAGAACTTTTCATTAGAACTTTTCATCACTTTTCATTGACAAATGAGGGGAGGCTGTGCTGTGCCAGTCATGTGACCTGACTGACATTGAAATTCCAGGAGGCGGGACTTCCCTTGAACACAGCAATCCACAGCATGCAAACAGCAGTGGACAGTAAGCAGGCACATGGGATCATAAGCAAATGTTCTGGGGTACCACACCTTTGGACCGTAAGTCACACCCTCATTTTCCCTCCACTTTGGGGGGAAAAAGTGTGTCTTATAGTCCAACAAATAGGATATTTAGGCTGAGCCCCGGTGGCGTAGTGGTTGTGCGCGGGACTGCGGCCCACTGGGATGGAGGTTCACTTCCAGTTCCACAGGAGCAAAGGCTGGGCCTCCTACTCCCACCACCAGAGGGCAGTGATGCCCCCAAAAAACAAAAAAAATACGGTATTTAGTAAAATTTTTCTCATTTCACTTGTCTGAGAATATTGCTGTGTTTATATCAATATAGGGAAATGTGATACTTAAGATTATTACAAAGAATTCTGTGCTTAATATGTGCCAAGCATTGTTCTAAATATTTTAGATGCATTGTTCAATTCATGTAATAATCTTGAGAGGTAAAGTACTCATGTTCAATGTGGAGAAGAGAATTTGGGGGCACAGAGATGCTATAGAAATGAAAAGGTTTATTGAATCAAAAGTATATGTGAGAGATACTATACATAATATTTTCTATATTAAATGGACCATTAGTAACTCCACAGCCCCCACTTTCTTTCTCGGAGTGGTTCTGGGGTTTCAGTGCCAACCTTAGAGTTAGCAGTCTGATGCCTTAACCCATAGTGCCCTCTTCTCGATTAAAGAGAAGCCATCTGAAAATAGATGTAAGTATTTAGTTGAAAGGATAAGAATCTCAAAGGTAGGAGACACAAGGGAATATGAAGAACAAAAGGGAAAACATATTTGGGGTGACAACGCCATTTTCTGTGTACTGGTTAACTGCACTGATTATTGGCAAGGTATATGAAGTTTGAGGACAGTGGGCACCCCTTGGAAGAATATCTAAATGCTTCCAGGGACTTGAGTGCAGACAGGAAGGAGCGGCACTCACCCTGTGCAGCTCGCTCTTTGCAGTGCCAGGAAGGGACTTCATGCAGAGCTGGGAAGGTCTTTTGAATGTAGTAGATGATTTATGGTATGTTTGCTTGTTTTTAAAAGAAAGCATGTGGACTCCTCTCTCTCTCTCTCTCTGGGGTACGGACCATGGGGAAGTGGGTGAAGGGACACATCGGACAGTGTAGGATGACAAAATAATGACAATTTGTAAATTTTTAAGGGAGAGTTGGGGGTGGGGAAGGGAGGGAGAGGGAAAATACGGGGAGGTGGCACTGGGGGCCTAAGTAGAAGGAGGATGTTTCGAGAATGGTGATGATGGCAACAAATGTGCAAATGTGGTCTGCATATTATTGATGTATGTATTGATGGTGATAGGAGTTGTATGAGCCCCCAATAGGATGATTTTTTTTAAGCTTTAGTGTGGGCTCAAGTAAAAATGTTTTGGAAATGATGGCAACATATGTACAAATATGTTTGATGCAACTGATGTATGAAATGTTATAAGAGCTTTAAGAGCCCCCAGTAAAATGACTTAAAAAAAAGAAAACCTGTGAAAGAAGGACAGCAAATCACACCAACTCTGAGATGAGTGAATTATTAGTAATTCTGGTAGAGGATTCACTCAACCTAGGTCTGGGAGATTGCCATTTAAAAAATATCTCAGAAATAAAATGGGCTGCTTACCCCTTTCAGTTGCTAACATATGGGGGTGGGAGTATTTGATCCCTTCTCTAGCAGAACTTCTGAACTTGGCTATTCCTACCATTCTCCGAAATGCTTAAGCCTTTGATCTGGTGGCTTATGCACCTAGCCCTTTGCTGTAGCCACCCTGTGCACATCCATGGAGTCAAATAAACACTGTCTGTCCCCCTGAACCTCAGCTTTTTCCTCCAAAGAAACTAGGAAAGGTTGTTTTAAGCCTTTCAGAAGCATATAGAGGAGTGTCCTGCAGGAATTGGCAAGGTGTATATTTCAACATTACCAGAAAGACACACCTACCCAGACTGGCAAAATTTTGAGAGACACATAGACTGGTGTCACCAAAGTACTGGTAGATTCCTGGGGAAGAAAAGCCAGCTCTGGCTGAGCCCCAGTGGCGTAGTGGTTGAGTGTGGGACTGCGGCCCACTGGCTTGGTGGTTCAAATCCAACAGCAGCTCTCCAGAAGCAAGACTGGGCCTCCCACTCCCACCAGAGGGCAGTGATGACCAAATAAATTAAAAAAAAAAGAAAAGAAAAGCTAGTTCTGAGGCGGATTCTTCTTGTTGTTTAGTTATTTGGGGAGATAATAGAGAAATTCTAAATATGAAGTCAGCAATGTGCCAAGTTTTTCAGAGGCCTGACAGTTAGGGTGACTAATGCTTACTGGTTCTGTTGAATAATTGTGTAGATGTAACTTGTTTCTAATTTCATTCCCAAAGTAAGTGCTATATATACTAGAGTTTAAGCTGACCCGAATGTCAGTTGAGGCACCTAATCTTACCACAAAAACTGCATTAAAAATGTGCTGGAACCACTCGATTTATACACGAATCTATACAGTAGTACTATTTGAGAGTTTCTTATGGACAAGACCCGACAAGTCACTATAAAAGGAGAATATCTAGACTGTGAACAAACATCATTGTGACATTGATGATCCCAGGGGTGTCAATTTGTTGGTCTACAGCATAGGTTGCCAAACTTATTTGGCCTGTTGTCCTCCTTCAGTGGGGGCGGGGTGGGAATTTTCACTGGCAATTGAAAACTTTTGTACTATAGCCCATAATCCAGTCCCCTTAAATTGTTCTAGCTTGCCCCTCTCCCACCACCACCCCCACCACCCCACCCCGGGGGAGTTTCTCTTTGGAAGCACTCATTTAACAGGATATGATTAGAGAATCCAGGGGATTTCATAGTGAATCTCAAAGTGTTCCACATACTTCATGTGATGCAATGGTGTCCTTGTCCTTGTTTGAAAACCCTATGAAATAATGTCACTATCTTCTTTTTTTTTCGTGTAACCCATGACCCATTGCTCGTCGATTCCCAGTCTTAGGACATGCATGATGCTGTGGGCTCAAACATCTTCCTAGTATTTTTGTGAAACTCAAACTCGTCGCCCTCGAGTAAGTGCCGACTCATAATTCAGTAGTAGCTGCATGGGAAAGCCCACGAGAATCGCTCAGATCCCAGCTAGTCTACCACCATGTAGGAAGGAAGGGTGTAGAGTTATGTTTTGAGGAGCCCTGGTGATGTAATGTTAACAGGTAATAAAAAGATGGGTGGTTTGAACCTGCCAGCCCTTTCATGAGAGAAAGATATATAGCACCTTGCTTCTATAAAGATTTATTGAAACCTCTGAGCGGTTCTTCTCTGTCCGGAAGGATTGTGCTGTGTTTTTTTTTTTAAACCAATAATTTTTTAATTTAAATAATTTTATAGGGGGTTCTTATAGCTATCATAACATTCAATATACATCATCTGTATCAAGCACATTTGCACACATGTTGCCACATTCATTTCCAAACATTTTCCACTTGAGCCCTTGGTATAAGCTTCTCTTAAAAAAAAAAAAAAAAAAAAGCTTGTGCTGGTTTTTTAAGGTGTAGTTGATGCTATTTATGGGGCTTTAAACAACTTTAATGAAAAAATCTTTTTTAATTCCAATTTTCTTTGTACCTTTGGAAATTCAGCATATGTACTTAGTTTATACTGTGTGGACCTAGGGTCAGATGTGACCAAAAGATATCCTCAAGATGGCAGAGTAGGCCTTTTTTTGTGTTCCTGGGCTTAGTACACTTGGACTATGTGCTTAATACCATAGGGGGTTTTTTGGCTCTTAGTTATCTAAAAACTTATTTTCTCCTATCTTTCTTTAGATGGGCAGTATCAAACCGAGAAATGCTCATAGCCCAGAATAGCTCCTTGGAATTTAAACTACACAGGTTGTATTTTATTAGCTTGCTAATGGGTGGAACTACAAACCAACGAGAGGCATTACAATATGCTAAAAATTTTCAGCCATTTGCCCTCAATCATCAAAAAGGTGAGTCTGCACTCAGACATGTTTCTCTTTTGGAGCCTGTAGCCACCACTGGAGCATCGCAGGTTACCTAACCAGACCAAATATATTACCTGCTGGTGAACCACAACAATTGTAGATAATAATCACTTAGAAAAAGCTCTGATTCACTACACTGACTGAGTACACTACACTTCCTCAAATGAAGAGTCAGAATGTGGCCCACTTAAGTATCTGGGGTTCCATATTAAACAGAGAGAGAGAAAGGTATGTCCTTCCTCTTATTCTACGCCTGCTTTGTCTCCTGCTGCTGAAGCCACAGCAGAGTCTTGAGAGCCAGGGTGACAGAAACTAACTACAAGGGTCATTGTGGTCTGTACCCAAAAATATATGATGGTTTCACTTAAGGAATTGTTACTCTTCTAGATAATGGTTATCATATTACTGTGTATAAGAATAAAACTGTAAGTTTAATGTTTAGTGTTTTCATTGTCTTTCATGTTCCCTTCATAAATGTATTTCTTTTCCTTTGGAGATGGGGAGAGAAGCAAAATTTAAGGATACTTAGTTATTTTAGGTCGAATTAGGTAGCAGTATATTTGCTTGCTTTCTTTTAGCCTGCTACCTGCAAGCAAGCTGTATTTCCTGCGGGACCACTCACACCTCCTCATTACTGTCTGTCTTGTTCAGACATTCAGGTTTTGATGGGAAGCCTTGTATACCTGAGGCAAGGAATTGAGAACTCACCATATGTTCACCTGCTTGATGCAAACCAGTGGGCAGACATCTGTGACATCTTTACACGGGATGCCTGTGCCCTTCTGGGGCTCTCTGTGGAGTCCCCTCTCAGTGTCAGGTAAGGGAATTGCCTCACTTATGCAAGTACTCGTGCTACAAGGGCCAAATGCCCATAACTTGTTATGCACCTTCTTGATGTATAAAGCAAAGAGAATGGTTGGCATTCTGAATTTCCAGGTTTTTCTTTGATAACAAAAAAAGTACAGTTGACATTGCAAGAGATCGTTATACCTGGTGGTGACCCAGAATTTTAGGACATGAATCTCGGTGTAGGCTGGGTCTCAGGTCCCTGAGAGTTTTTATCCCTGTGATGGCATTTACACAGATAGAGCAGAAGTAACGGTGGGTGAACTGTTAGCACTTTAACATGAGTGTGGGGGCTGGAAGTGGCACCGAACTACAAGTACCTGTCTGTATTCCTCACCACAAAGGAGGGTAAGTCAAAAATTATTGCCGCACAAACCATGAGAGAAACCAAAATAGCAGTATTACCAAATTTCAAATGATACTTACAAAATGATAAAATTTGCAGGATCAAAATTTAAGTTATTATGTCTCAGCAGATCCTTCATCTCATTCTGTACACTTTTGAAGATAATATTTCCATCTCTAATGTCCCCAAAGAATTGTACTCCCTCCAATTTTCAAACCCTCCGACGTCAAAACAGTGGTTTGGACGCCATTAAGGGACTCAAATCACATTCTTTTCAATGTTGTTCGTATTTGGGAAACAAAAACATCGTCTGGAGAAGTAAGACCCAGGCTAGGAGGGTTAATGTTGTTTGGTCTCTGTGTTAGACCAGGTTGACTAGAGAAACAAATCCAAGGACACACTTAACATATGTACTCAAGTAAAACCAACCTATCAGCCAAGGCACCTCATTTTACCACAAAAACTGCATTAAAAATGTGCTGAAAAACTCAACTTAGGCTGAGTCCCAGTGGTGTAGTGGTTGTGCGCGGGACTGCGGCCCACTGGGATGGAGGTTCAATTCCAGCAGCGACTTCACAGGAGCAAAGACTGGATCTCCTACTCCCACCACCAGAGGGCAGTGAACCCCCAAAAAACAAAAAAAATGTCTTATACACTAGTATATACGGTATATAGTGTAAGAGAGAACTTTATATCAAGAAGTAGTTATATATCAAGAAAAACATCCCAGCCTAGTTCAGATCAAGTTCATAAGTCCACTATTAGCCCTTATGTCCATAGACGACCCCCCCCCCCCTTCAGATTCATGCAGTCACAAGCAATGATGCAAAATTCAGGAAGATCACAGGTCAGTGAGTGCAGAGTTCTGCAGATCCTAAGGCACTGTCTGGCAGCTCTCTGATGGCTGGACAGTGGGGGTGGGGCGGGGAGGGGGTTCCCAGGATGCTCCTTGTGAGAAGGTCATGCCCACAAGGAGGCACCATCAGGCTGTGATCAGGTTGGCAGGCTAGACTTCCCCCTTACACTTCAAGTTGACAGAAAATTATGTAACTGCCACAGTTTCCCAGCAAAGTGTTCCTAGGACAGTCCTTGCTATCCTCTAAGAATGAGTGTGTTGTGATGGGGGAAAGTTATTTGGCATAACTTTGTTTCGGTCAATGCAGTTTCAGTTTTTTCAAAAACTACTTCACAGTAAAACTCCCACAGTCCTTCTTTGTCATTTACGAACTGCTTCTCAAGATTGCCCCTGTGGAGTGTCTCACCAGCTGCCACAGTCTCCTGAGGGTGGATGAAGTGGCCAGGCTCCCTTAGAGTGTACTGTTTGGATGGGGCCTTTTTCTTCTTTGTTGTTTTAACCACAAGTGTATTAATGAGAGAGCTTCTCTACAGCCATCCACTTGACAGAGACTTGGTGAAACAAGGCCACATATGAGCTGAATCCCTAGCAGCTATGATTTTTTACTTACCCCAGTACTGGCAGGGTTTTTTGATTTTTGTTGTTTTTTTTAGTTGCAGTTTTTAAAAGGCTGGTATCACTTGCTGAAACATTAAAAATTACCACATTTTTATTAGTGCTCTAGTTATATATATATATATATATATATATATATATATATATATATTTTGGGTCGTACATTTTACAAGGACCATAAACAAGTATGACAGTGTATAGTACTGAACCATAGATATTGTTAAGGGGAAAAACATCTGCGAATTCATGGGAATAGTGCTACTTGTGTTGTCAGAACTTAACCTAACTTCAAGGGAGATGATGGTCAGGATCAACCCAAAGACATTGCTGTGAGGCGGAGATCAGCCTTCACTTATCAACCTTTTTACCCAATCAAATACCCTTTGCTCCCAAAGCTCTCCACTCCTCTGCTGGGGTTGATGATCCTGTCCAAATGATCAGACAGAACTCATATATACATTTAAGTGGTTTATTACAGATGTAAGTAGATACAAATCGGGATTCTAACTTGATTGTGAATCAGGTAAAGGTTTACAGAGCAGATCATTAGGCTACATTCAGTAATTCATACATATTGTTGCACCTCATGTGTTACAATAATCCCACGTCCTCCCTGTGTTTCCCGTTTCCATTCCTCCTTTTCTATCCCTTTGAACTTTTGTTCCTCGTTGAATGTCACTCTTTCTCTCTTGGTTGATCATTCTAATATTAGGATATAGGAGTGAGTGTAGCCCCAGACTTGAAGGATGACTGGTTAATGGAAATCCACTGTGTTTGCTTTTGGTTAAGTGGAGGGTCCTGTGCTCCGCCCACTGGTCCACGCCTCAGCCCTCCGAGTCCAGAGGAACCGACAGTTCTTTGTCCAGAGAGTCTGGCACTGACAGTTCTTGTGCTCTCCCAGTTTTTCAGCAGGGTGTGTGGCTCTGCCAGCTTTAATTAATATCAAAGCGGTGATCGAACAGAGGCAGTGCACTGGAGTTTGGAACCAGAAAGATGAGTTACCTGTGAGTTCCATTTTCTATTGTCTATTTACCTTTCCTGCAGCTGGGAGAATAGTGGATACTAAACATTTTCCGTGCCTCTCTCTCTTGCTTTTTAACCAGGAAATTGTGTGGTAGCTTTTTGAGGGGTTCTTGTCTGTACAATGGGGCTTCAAAGAGTTCATGGCAATTTTCTCTCTTTTTGTTTTGTTTTTTTCACCAACTTTCTGAAGCCTGCTCCCCCCCCCCCACCCCCCACTTTGCTGAAGGGCTTTTGTCCAAATAACTATCAGTTCAATGTAAAGTAACTGTGAAACTTACTGCAAGCAAATGCGAGAAGCTCCAGTTTAATTGGATTAACTTTGGGTTATGAATGTTTGCTTAATACTATTTTAATGCCAATCAGGATAAAGATCTACATGTTAAAATTGTTTCTTAAACACAAGAAATGAACAAATGACCCTTTGTGCTCTATGTCATGGAAAGAACTGCAGTTTTAGGCATTAAGTCCAATCACTTGGCATCTCAGTAACTTCTCAAGGCAACAGTTGGTCCGCCTCTAAAATGGGAATCATCCTTTTCATTTTGTGGATGTTGGATGCTAGCCCCAGCACAGGGAGGCAGGCTTAGGAGTAATGTGGACCCACGCAGATAGCCCATAGATGACGGCTAAGTTGCAAAAGCCCGTATATGTTGAAATTTGGCATTTTTATTGGGCCCCTGATAGCAGCGACAAAAACGCTTGCCAGGAGTGACCACTGTTCTTGTCAGGGTCTTTGTCTCTCCATCCCATGCGTGTGCACGGGTCTCTGCAGTTAGCTTACTCGTCCAGCTGGTGATCCTGTCAGTTGGTTGCCCCAGCGTGCTGTCAGTTGGTGAGCCTCAGAAATCTGTTTTGATGGAAAGTGCAGGTGTGTTCCAGCCCTGCATTGTGGCCAGGAAAAAAAAAGTAGCGTTTTTCTTTGCTCAACTGCTAGAGAATTGAGCTTGAGTCTCCACGCCCTGCCTGAGGCAGGTGTCTACCACAGCCTGACAACTTCCTCCTTAGTCTCTGAGCATCTTTTACAGCCGCACACCAGCACAAACTATAGTCAGAATTCACCTACACTTACCTGTCAGACTCACACAGTGGCCAGAGTTGATGTTCTGGCCTGATGATCTGAGGGTGACTCCTCCTGCCCCTCAGGATTGTTACTTTTGGTCGATTTTCTTGAAATGAGTGTGGGTAGTGGGCTTTTCAGTTGTACAAGAGAAAAGCACCCCAAAATGATCACCACAGAGCATGTCTTGGGTTCTTGAAAAGTTAGAGGAATGAAGTAAAACTTTTACTTTTTTAACCTTTTTTTAAAAATTTTTAACAGATTGAAGTGGACCTTGGTAAAAAATGTTGGTATCATTCAATATTTGCTTGTCCCATCCTCCGTCAGCAAACAACAGATAACAATCCACCCATGAAACTGGTCTGTGGTCACATTATATCAAGAGATGCCCTGAATAAAATGTTCAATGGAAGCAAGTAAGTGCCTGACTCTAAATGTTACTCATTTCTTTCAGAACATTGTGGAAAGGCTAAAAAGTGACGAAGATAAATATGGCTAAGACTCAGAATGAGTAGATTGCATTTTGTGAAGTGGGTAGAACTGATCTTTTGTCAGTCTTTATATTTATTTATTTTGGGAGGGGGCATCACTGCCCTCTGGTGGTGGGAGTAGGAGGCCCAGCCTCGCTCCTAGAGAGCTGCTGCTGGATTTGAAGCTCCAACCCAGTGAGCCGCAGTCCTGCATGCAACCACTACGCTACCGGGGCTCAGTCCCAATCTTTATATTTATAACTAGATTTTATGGCTATATTGCTAAGCATAATTTTTTTTTTTTTTTTGGCATCACTGCTCTCCGGTGGTGGGAGTAGGAGGTCCAGCCCCAGTGCTGGAATTGAACCTCCGTCCCAGTGGGCCGCAGTCCCGTGCACAACCACTACGCCACCGGGGCTCAGCCCAGCATGATTTTTTTTAACCATAATATGGTAGAAGCTCTTCCCGAGCGTTATCTTCTACCTGGAGTGATACAATTGGATGGGTGTGATTGAGCCAGTGAATCACATTTTTGGACAGTGATAGCAAGCGTGCTGTGGTGTACCTTGTTTTTATCATTTTGGGGTATGTCTTGGAGGTCTTCCTTGGGCTGCAGGAAAAGGCCTCATTCTTTGTAAGAAGATGCAGCGTTTTCTTCCCTATGGAAGTATGATCATTTATTTAACCTGTTCCCCTTTGGCGGGTTTCTGTGATGTTGCCTCTTTGCTGTTGTAAATGGTACTAAAGTGATAGACCCCTCTTTTCCATGAGATTTACATTCACAGAGCTGTGTTTCAGAAGGCTGTTTGTACTGTTTCCAGTTTGAGCAGCTAGAAAATCTTTTGTTGGAGTTTGTTTCAGGACTCCTTATGGCAAGGCTCACCTTTCATGAGAAAGCCTTGTTAACATAGCTGTCCATGCCTTCGGCAGCCGCTGTCAGATTTGCTGCCATTGACTGGGTCAGCTGAGTAACACATTCGAAGTTGATTCAGAAACAGATTTGGTCAGAGAAAAATGCAGCCTAAATCTGTGTAGAAGAGATGATTGATTTACTTGAGATTCTCCACCCAACCATGCTGGAATAATTTTGAGGAAGGTTGCCTCTCTTTTATTACAAAATGCTTTTCCCCAGAGAAAGGCTTTGCGGTTCAGGGTCTGGCTTAGGCAGTGTTTCCTTGTGACCCTTTAGAAGTCAGTAGAAAGCCCAGTTCATTCTCAGAGCAGAATGCAGGCCCCCAGAGTGTAAGGTGTGTGTGGTGTATCCTCAGGGCAGTTGTGAAAGGTAATCTCTATCTAGAAGCAAACGAAACGCTCCTTTGATTCAGTATTGATTTGTTGTTGTTCTTTGTCTTCAGATTAAAGTGTCCATATTGTCCAATGGAACAAAGCCCAGGAGATGCCAAACAGATATTTTTCTGAAGAAATAACTGTAGTTTGCAATTTGTAAGTGAAACTGAATTGTCGGCGCATATCAGAAGAGAATGTTCCATTGAATGCAGCTAATCAAGGACTCCCGTGTTTATATAAGCTAGTGCTCCGGAAACCTTGCCAACATTTTAGTGTACATACACTGAGGGGAGTGCTCCAGGTGATGACGATTATAGGGCTTTATTCTATTCTTGGTCTTCATTTCTGATCAAGTAAATACACCAGCAGTTGTCATTCAATGCAGGTTTTTGTACTTAATTATATGGTGATTTTTTTTTCTTTTTACTTTTTAAGAGCCGAAACAGAAATTGACAACCCCTGCCCAATGTGGTTAATATTCCTCTAGCTTTTACTGTTGTCCTTTTTCTTGATAATTGTAAGCTTTGAGCATATTTGTGGAAAAGTTTTATTTCCTGTTATGTATGCATAATTAAATGGGAGTTCTTCAGAATAAGCTTGATAAAATGGAATTGTGATTATAAAACTAATTTGCGTTTTTCCTTTGCTTAAGGAAGAAAGCTGTGATAGATTCCAAATTTGCTTTGTGGTGTTTCCCTCTGCTCCAGCTCCCACTCGGGAGTGCGCCCCGCCTGTTCACGTGCTCCCTGTGTAGCCCAGTGGGCAGACCTGGTTCAGACCTCCCCATGCCGTTTGCAGGCTGGTGCGACAGGGCTCCCACTAGAACAGAGCGGAACGAGTACGCCGTTACTCTGCTTTTATTGGCAAGAGGTGCTTGTTCTAAAGGCGTGTTCAATAAAATGAAATTCTGAAGTTAGACGTGTTCCTATGTTGCGGTTTGCTCTCTTGAACTTGGCAGCACCATCCCCTGATATTTGCCTCCAGGACCTGGCTGTCCCTGGCATTTGTACATCACTGAAGACACAGTGTTTTGTGCGTGCGCGCGCGCGTGTGTCAAGGTGCACCAGCATCAAACATTGTGTACCTGGAAGGGGAGAAGCATGTTCCAGCCCTAAAATGCAGTTTACCAGTCTCATCACTTTTATTCCTTAAAGATGGAAGCTTAACCTATTTTCTGTAGTGCAGACTGTTGATGCTGTTTCGGTATTTGACTAGTAAGCTATTGAATTTAACACCTCTCTTTTGCAAAGTGTATCATCTCGTTGACTGTGAATCTGTGTATTGTTTTCATGGATAACAGATCATGATCTTTTTTCTCATGAGGCGTCATCATTTAAAGCACTGCCCAGAAATAGCCATGTATCAGACTTAGTAAGAGGCTTTCTCTGTGTACAGAACTACATGGGGACATAATGTTGACCCAAAGCCGTGAGGCTACTTCATTGTGAGAGGAATGTTCCATGGAAATTACCAAGTGTTTTGAAACTTTCTTTCATCCGACTTGAAGCGGAGCATCTACATAGAAAAACTTCCATGAGAAAAATGAAAGACGACACAGAAACCAAGAAGTTGCCGCTTCTATTATAGACTACAGATTGACTTCATATCGGGGACAAGGAGTAACAGATTTGGTGCTAAGTTCTTTGGAAACTGGCAGCATTTGTAGGAGTTTCCCAGCCTGGATCATTTATTCTAAATTGTTTACTTGGGAGAGTTGGGATGCTTTTATGAGAGAGTTGGTACTGCAGAAACAGCACTGCTTGTTAACAGTGTATGGGTAGGCTTTAATGGAGCACTACTGTGCTGTGTGGGTGAGCCAGGGATTGGCTCGGGATTGGCCAGGTCCTGGTGTTTGGCTTTGGCCAGCCTCAGTCTGACCACACAGCAACTTTTGGCCCCCTATTTCTGCCTCAGTGTTCCAAAGCGAGCTTCTCTGCATGAAAGCAGCAGCTAGAGAGAGCAGAGAAGTTCTTAGGTCTGTGAAAGACAAGGTAAAGAGTCCAGGTAATATTCTGGTAGATTGTATAAAATCTGGTTTATTATACACATTATATATATATCTATATCCATCCCCCTCTTTTGGGGTTAAAACTCATATTTTTTTCTAAATCTTTTTCTCCCTGAACTAAAGTTAGCTTTATTCTCATTTTTATCACCTCAAACACACAATACTTAGCTTTGACATGCGGTAAGCAGTCCAGACCTTGCTCTGGAAAAAAGCTAGCGGTGAATATTTGGGGGCCAGACATTGAGCCACTTCCAAAGACAAAGCAGAGCTGCTTGGCCTCCTCTCCTGGGTTGGGAATCCTGTGGGCAAGTTTCTTCCATAGCTCATGAAACCTGCTTTAACTGAAGCGTGTGCTCTTAGAGCTTCCTCGGCCAGGTTCCTATTGTACAACTACAGAGAGGGCCAAAAAGTGAAATTTTATTGACCTGACAGAAGATGTCATTTTGACCTCCTTTAAGTACATGAACTTCAAGTTCCTCGGAGACTAAGCATGGAGAGATGAGTTTGAAGAGGCCAGACCCTGACCAAAGATGCTGGAATACAGTGCTCTGCCCATCCTGCTTTAGAAAGGCCTGCACGGCTTGGTGTTTGCATTTGGTCCTCAATGATGCTACTTCAGCCTGGTCGGAGGGTGCTGTGGACTTCCCTGTGCCTCCATGGGAAAAGGTACACGAGCAGTCAAGGTTTTTTTTTTTATCGTCAATTGATTTTCACAGTGTACATTGGAAACAATTTTAGATGGTTTCTTATATTTCTTTGAGAACCATTTTGTGTATCAGTTGTGAACAAAGGCCACAGGACTATGTGAAACTCTCAAAACTCTGGTCAGATCCTTAGTCTAGCTTGCCCAACATGTGTATTTTCAAGTACAACCTCAGTCCAACGGGGCTAAAGTTGTCTTTTCAAAATTTTTTCTCTGTGTGGTTATCACAGATGCCATTTCTATTATCTTAGTGGTGATTTTATGAATCTCTATACATAAATGAACGGGTATTGGTGCCTCTTAATTTTAAAAGATGTTGAAGAGCCACCTCATATTCATAGAATGTGTGTGTATTTTGCGAGTGTGCGCATTTAATTGAGAATAAGAAACTTATGAGGTGTGAATCTTCTGATTTTTCTCTAGCAGCTAATGTGTACAGACACTAACCCCCACGCTGGATGCTGGGGAAAGAGGATCCTTTGTTTGCTCCAGGTGGTCCCTTGGGCGACACAGTGTCAGTTCAGCCTTCTTCATGCTGCCAGTTCTCTCCCCCCGCACCCCCCCACAGTGGTTTCAGCCTTGGGGACAAGTGGACACAGCAAAAACCAAGCGAGCTTGGTTATCCGCACAAGACAAGATGCTGGCGGCCTTCATTAGCCTTCTGGTTTCCAGCCCAACCTCTGAGTAAGTGGACTGACCGCCTAACTGGTCAGTCCGTTTAGTCGGCCGACTCAGGTTCTTTTCAGGAAAGGCGCAGAGGCATGATTTGGCTCGTTTCATCACTCGAATGTGTAAGATGCAAACACAAACCAAATACCTTCACTGTTGAACTCTGTATACGTTCTCTCGGTAACACTAGCGTACTGTGGTCTCAGAAGATTAGCAGGGGACACAGAAGGTTTGTACTCCATGCACCTGTCCAGCTGTGGCAGGTTGTAAATGGTACTCTTACTAGTGTTTACCATAAACAGGTACAAACTTCATGAACTCTTCTTACTGAACTATAATTGATTAGATACCAAAAATAGGCAGAATAATAAGTGTGTTTTAAGAGCAAATGAGTTGCAATTAGTGTGTTAGGGTGGTTTTACTTCAAGACATAAGAAGAGAAACGCAGTTTCGTTCTCAAGACATTTCAACGTACAGTTTTATTCTGTATGTTTATATGCCTCCGTCACTTCCGAAGAGGCTACAGCAGCTGGAATTGGCTTAGAGCACATGCTTTTTTTCGAGTTGTGGGTCACTAACCGTTCTCCCGCAAGGCAGAGGGGGGGTTCACTAGGATTTAGTGCCTGATCTTTTCTTTTGGGAAGGGGTGGGGCTGAATGGGTGGAGATGGATGGGTGGGGGAAGCAGGAGGAGAAAGTGGGAGCAGGCGTGTGTGCGTGCGTGTCTGAAATTTCACCATTGCCCAGCCTGTGTGGAGAGGACCAGGTGTGTGATGTATTGCTCATGACTGCCATGTGCATGTTGTTCTGTTTTGTTACTGTTTTCCCTTCTGCATTTTCTAAACATACTCTGAAAGGATTCATCAAGCCGTCTTGTTCAGAGGCTCAGGATTGTTATTTCTTTTTGCTTACCCTGAGTTCTGGGTTCTATAGCATTCCTCTGATTATGTATTCAAGAATAGTGTTGCACTGTTATCTATCATATAGAGCTATATGTATAGAAAATTTTGATCAGTTTTTTAAAAAATGTATTGTTTGCAAAGGCACAATAAAGTTGCATTGTAGAGTCTATAGGCAATAAAGCTAACAATAAACCTTATTTAACACAAACTGCATCCATAGTCTCTCTTCATTTGCTTTGCATAAAAAGTCCCAGCTTACCCAGTAGTTACAGAAGATTACACTTTAGCTCAAGAAATTCTAATACATTTATCAAATTCAGACTGATAAAACCATTTTTGGAAAATGATAATGTATTGATCTGTGTATTCCTATGTAAAAACATAGAGGGTTTCCTGTATCTAACATATTTTTACTTTGTTTTTGTTTTTGTTTTTTTTGGGTGGGCATCACTGCCCTCAGGTGGTGGGAATATGAGGCCCAGCCTTTGCTCCTGTGAGCTGGAATCGAACCTCCATCCCAGTGGGCCGCAGTCCCGCGCACAACCACTACGCCACCGGGGCTCAGCCCTACCTGTATATAAATTTAAAAATGAAAAAAGTACCATTTAAAATGTTTTGTGAAATGAGTCTTTAAAAATGTGCCGGGTATGCTCACCTCAGCAACACATATGTTAAAAATGTGCCAGGTGTCAGGCATCAAAGAACTAAAAATTATATCATTATAGAGGAGGGGAGTAAAGATTGGCGACCCAAAGCCCATCTAGAGGTGGAGTGACATCCCCTTACAGAGGGTCACAAGGAGGAGACAAGCCAAGTTGAAACACGCAGCTTTCTGCTAGTTCTTTTTTTTGTTTTTTTGTTTTTTTTTAGTTCTTTTAGGCATCACTGCCCTCTGGTGGTAGGAGTAGGAGGCCCAGCCTTTGCTCCTGTGGAGCTAGAATTGAACCTCCATCCCAGTGGGCCGCAGCCCCGTGCACAACCACTACGTCACCGGTGCTCAGCCCTCTAGTTCTTAAATGCTTCCTCTCTCCCACTATCATGGTCCCAATTCTACCTTACAAATCAGGCTGAACCAGAGGAGGTACACTGGTACAGATAGGAACTGGAAACGGAATCCAAGACAGAAGAATCCCTCAGACCCAGTGGTGAGAAGGGTGATTATGGGAGGGTGGAGGGAAGGTGGGGTAGAACGGGAGGGCCGATTATAAGGATTGACATTTAACCTCCTTCCTGGGGGACAGAAGGAAAGTGGGTGAAGGAAGACATGGGATAGTGTACGATAGGACAAAATAATAACTTATAAATTATCATGGAGTGGGGAGGTAGGGGAAAAATGAGCGAATACCAGGGTTCAAATAGAAAGCAAATGTTTTGAGAACAATGAAGGAAACAAATGTACAACAGTGCTTGACACAATGGATTGATGTGTGGATTGTGATGAGAGTTGTACAAGCCCCCAATAAAATGATTTAATAATTTTTTTAAAAATGATGTGTGGATTGTGATGAGAGTTGTACAAGCCCCCAATAAAATGATTTAATAATTTTTTTAAAAAGTGCCAGGTGACTGAAGTGTAAGGCAGGAAGGAGAGCTTTGTGTCCTCTACTTCCTGGAAGACTACATGTACAGGATGTAAGTAACTGCTAATTTCTGAGTTCTTGTGCCTCTAATACTTGGGTTAACTGCTTTCATCCAACTTTGGAAAGTACAAAGAGCTTTATGCTAAATTTAGGCTTGTGTGGGCTGAGCCCTGGTGGCGTAAGTGGTTGAGTGCGGGACTGCGGCCCGTGGGCTTGGCAGTTCAAATCCAGCGGCAGCACTCAGGAGCCGTGCTGGGTAGCTCCCACGACCACCAGAGGGCAGTGATGCCAAAAAAAAAAAAACAAAAAACAAATTTAAGCTTGTGCAATAGAATCCTTTAATGACATTCTTATGTGCAGAAGATACTTTATTGTGGAGTGGCACTGTCATTTGACAAGACACTGTATCTTGCTCTCTTGGAGCTTAGCGACAACTGGAAATTGCAGAAAAGAAGTCAAAATCCAAGAGGGCAATAATTTCCACCAGTGACCTGAATACTAGAGAGTGATGGGGGTGGGGGGGAATCACAGGGAAAATAACCAATTTGGTCTCAGGTAGACTTGAAGGAATCGACATTCTGTTGAACCTAGGTAGAAGTTCACAAGGAAGTAGGAGCTGGTGTGGGTAAGGAGATTGATGTGCAAAGGCCAGAAGGCAAGAGTTGCATTCAGCAAGGTTGGGATACATTCAAGAAATGTATCTTGATGTATCCAAGAAATGAACTATTGAAAAATGAAGCTGAAAGGGTTTATAAAGGCGGTACAAACATGCAGGGCGGTGGTATGCTGAAAGTTGTATGGCCTTTCCAGAGGAATATGCAGTAACTTGTCCCATTGGTGCATGTTACAGTGACTGAAAGGTGGTCAGGGAGGAACGAGACTAGAGAAAGAAGCTCAGATAAGGTTACTAGGCCAAATACTAACATTTGCTGAACTTTGATCTTGAAGTGGATATTGTTCTAGGTAGTGGGGATAGAGAGGTGGGATAGAGAGACTGGATAGTGCTGAGCCCCCGTGGCGTAAAGTGGTTGAGTGCGGGATTGCTGCCCACAGGCTTGGTGGTTCAAATCCAGCGGCGGCTCTCAGGAGCAGCACTGGGTAGTGCCCACGACCACCAGAGGTAGTGATATTCCCTCCCCCCCCCCAAAAAAAAAAAAAGAGGCTGGGCCTCCACTCTTGATGGAAATCCTCTGAAAGGGTCAAATACAATGAAGAAAGTGTTCATGACCACTTAGGTCAATGCCCCAAACCTTATTATAGACAGTAGCATTAGGCTGGCCTTGTCTAAGGAGTCACTGGGTTAAGACACTTGGGTGCTAACAAAGTTTGGAGGTTGGAGTCATCCGGAGCCGTATTCAGAGAAAGCCCTGGTGATCAGCTTCCAGGTCAGCCACTGAAAACCGCGGGGAGCAGCTCTGCTTCAATGAACGAGGTCACCACGAGAAATCAACGTCATAGAGACTTTTTAAAAACCAAAACCTTGATCTCTCAAGTTATATCAGCCTTCCTTGCTTTAGTGTTTAAAACTACCCTCTCTTGTTTGTGTGCTGTAGAAATGATGGTCTAACGTCCCCTCAGTCTCCTTTACTTTGTCTAACCTGCCGGATTCTCCTTTACTACACGGGCAGTGTCCTGTTCTATCAGTCCCCGCTTGGGATTGCCCTTTGACTCGCAGAGGAGGCTGCATTAAGCTGCTTTGTTAGGGCTCTCATACAAATA
>PVJH01026991.1:0-29296 GCA_004026705.1 Nesogale talazaci
GCTTTTTCTAGGTTCTTGTGCATGAGAAACTCTGGAACTTCCATTGTGGTAGCAAGAGATGCTGGAACATCTAGTTGTGATATATTGACACAGGAATGACCTGTCCAAATCTTAACCTTCTCTCCTGGGTCTTGTCTCTCTCAGAAACCAATTTTGTAAAATCTAGCCCACTAAAAGTTCAAAATGTTTCATAATAATTAACAGACATTACTTTGCAACAAACCACTATTATTATTACTTCATTGTATGTTAAAGATGGTTCAGTGTATCCCGAAGTGTCTCTTTAATGGTTTTGATCCATGGAAAGGTATAATTAGAGGACAAGGTTCACCAAAAATTATCTTTTAATTCCATTTTTCCACAACCTTTTTAAAGACTCCTAATATATACTTAGACAAATATTTAGAAGATCTTAGTTACAAACTATACCTACTTGTTTTGGTTTATATGAAAATTAGCCTCAAAGACAGAGTTAAGAACAGAATGTGTTCACAATCTGGGGACTGATTGTCTCATAAATGATCAATAGTTCTGTTTTGACCTTTGACTCCCCCCCCCCCTTCTTTTATGATTTGGAGATGTAAGCAAACTTCTCCCTTTATAATTTCAACAGAATGAAAATGAATAATCACTTTTTAAACTAATACTTAAATAAAGCCCCAATATTCGTAAGAAGTGTTGCGAATATAGAGTTGTTTAATTTTAAATTAATGTACCTTTCCGTGGAATAAATGTATTTGTTTTACTTTTTACCATCAAGAACAAAAACATTGCAAGCATGCTCCAATTAGAAAGCAACATCTCTCCTTTTACTAGGAGTAACCATTCATTTTCAGGTATGCATTTTATTTCCAGAGATTTAATTTTTAAATATAATATGTATTCTGAGTTATTGTAGCAGTACACATCTTGCTTAGTTGGTAAATCTAGATTTTTGCCAGAAGTTAAGTTTTGCCAGAGACCATAAAATCGTTCATTAAAAAGTGTTAGCTAAAACAGACATTCATATAAGAAAGGAGTTCAAAAATAAATGTTCTGATAAATTCTTTTCTCTACACTACATAGGGTAGGCTCCGGTGCTCCTCAAATATAATCATTTTAGAATGTCTTCATTTGAAGAGTTCCACATCACTAACAAATATGATTTTACTAAAGCCACATGAGATTCTTTCTTTTATTCCAAGAATTTACTGTATTTGTGGAAAACTGAAGCATCGAACTGGTGTATGTAGAATATGCACAGTAGGGTCATTGACAGTGGTCTAACCATGACATGAGTTTATCTTTTGGAACTTTCTGCTAAGAGATATCCAGGAACATCTTTGAAGGTGATATTAAGGAATTGCCCATACGCAGAGATCTTATTTGGTTCCTTTTTATACTTCTCATTTCCCTGTGAAAAGTTGAAATTGTATTTATTATAATAATATTTCTTAATGTTCTATCATTATTTAACAAAACTCTAAAGCCTCAGAATTGCTGTTTTATAACCACATGCTGTTTCATACCATATTCCTACTAAATAATCAGAATAGCATATATAGAAGATTTTAAAAAATCACCAAACATTTCACGTATAAAAAAATGTCAGTGCCTCTGAAAGGTAATAAAATTTTGGGGGAGAAATCCAGAAAATTGACTTTTTAAATTTCACTATAAAATTTAAGGTTTTCTTTCATGTAATTCCTTTGGTTTTTCTAATATTGATATAAGAAATAAATATATACTTTTAAAATAAATTTTGAAATTCCAGAAATAAATGTAATAAATCTACCATGGCAGTCTCCCTTTTTTCTCTTTTCCTGAGATATCCACTATTCAGCTAATTTTATATTTATGCTCTAATTACAAATTTTGTAACCATCAATAATTAAACATTTAACTGCAATTTTGAAATATCTTAATGCCAGTACATATAAAGTTACCAAGTTCTTTGAAATTGCCAAACAATGTTTTATTGTAAGAATATGTCATTGTTCATTAAAATGATTTCCTATAGATAAATGCTTAGGTTGTTTCCAATTTTAATCCAATTTCTAGATGAATAGTAGCTAAAGATGTGTGATAGATAGATATGAGTCTGGGAGTGGCTATTCAGCGGAGAAGCATTAGTATGCTTGGGAATTTTCTTTGGCTAAAATATGAACAAAAGAACATCAAGCTTTATAATATCATTTACATGTCAGTCACTATGTAGTATATTGAAAACATTTATAGATACACAGCCAAGAGACCTATGTTTCTTTTAAACCCTGTGACTTATTAATTATATGACATTGAGCAAACTGATTTCATTGAACATTAGTTTCCCATTTTCCCAATGTTGAGATGGAACTAGATTATAGAAATCAAAGTAATTAAGTTGTCCAAAGATCTGAAGGTAAGGTTCTATGTGGATATTGTCTAACAACTGTCCCAATCACTAACTAGAGGTTGGAAGGACACATGATGTATGTCATGACTCATCTATTGGGTTGAGATCAGAAATGGTTCAAGGCTAGTATTAGTTGCTTCTTCATGGAAGACCTCGGTGGGATTCCTGCCTCACACCGACCTACCGCCCATCTGTCCAGGAAGTGTCCGTCAGTGGAAGAGGGATTAGGGGAGCTTCCAAGACTAGGAAGAAAGGCCTAGTGATTTGCTATAAAGAAGCCAATGAGGATCCTTGGGGTTATAGCTGTGCTGTCCCCTGGGACAGGGTTACTATGAGTTGCTATGGTGAGGAAAACATGATCCCTTTGATTGTATACTTATATTTTAGCCTTTCCTTGGCTTATACTTTATAGTATAAACATATCTTGGAAGACTCAGACATGGTCTTCCTAGGAGGGGTGCCCTATATGCTGACACAGCAGTTTAATTCCATTTTTTGTTGAGGCGGGGCTTTCTAATCATTTGTTAACCTTGGATTGATGTGGTTTTCTCATAATTTTCCATGTATGGTCAAATTTGTGGGATGGGAATTTAAAATGCTGTTTTGACTGTAGCATATGCATGGGTACCTTCCGGAGGTTGTGTCCCCCACAGGAAACACTGGGTTCATGCAGGACATTTAAGTGGTCAGCCTTTCCTCACTGAGAAGTGAATCAAGGACCTACTATTTTCTATTGATTCTTCTATTAGTTTGCTGGATTATTTGTTTTGGTTCTTGAGAGTTTGATAAAGAACTAGCCATCTATCACAGACACATGGGAATAAATGACACTGTTCATGATTTCATAATGTTCGATTCAAATTAAAAGTGACATTCTCTGGAAGATCCTGTGCTCCAACATTTCAGACACAACTCTCCCTCGTCGTCTCTGTGTGTTTTTAAATAACAGCAAAATATCAACTGTTAAAAGTTGAAAACCTCCCACCCACTATCATGGTCCCAATTCTAACAGACAAATCCAGCTAGACCAGATGATGTACAGTGGAGTCGGAAACATGGGGAATTCAGGATAGATGGTCCCTCAGCACTAGTAATGGGAGTGATGATACTAGGAGGGTGGAGAGATGGTGGAATAGAAAGGAGGAACCAATTTCAGGGATCTACATATAACCTCCTCTCTGGGGCACAGACAACAGGGAAGTGAGTGAAGGGAAACATTGGACAGTGTATGATATGAAAAAGTAATAACAATTTGTAAATTATTAAGGGTTCATTGGGGAGAGGGAGAGAGAAGGGAAATATGGGGTGCTGGTACTGGGTGCCTAAGTGGAGGGAGGATGTTTTGAGAGTGATGATGGCAACAAGTGTACAAATGTGACCTGCATACAATTGATGTATGCATGGATCATGATGGGAGTTGTATGAGCACCCAATAAAATGATGTATAAAAAATGAGGGGATAGGGGCTGAGGCTGGTGGTCTAGGGGTTGTGTGCAGGACTGTGGCCCACAAGATTGATGGTTGAAATCCAGCAACAACTCTCCAGGAGCAAGGCTGGGCTTCCTACTCCCACCAGAGCAGTGATGCCAGAAAAAATGAAAAAAAAATGAGGGGGAAAGAGGAGCTTATACCAAGGGCTCAAGTAGAAAATATTTGGAAATGAATGTGGCAACATGTGTACAAATATTCTTGATACAAATGATGTATTGAATGTCGTAAGAACTTTAAGAGCCCCCAATAAAATCACTGGGGAAAAAAAGTTGCAGACCTGTGTACAATGTTAGGTTTATATTGCTGCAAAACAGTACTATCATTAACACAGTGTGTTAGGCTGGTTGTCTAAAGAATCTAAACCAGTGACACTTGTATGTGTTCCCTATAGAAAGAGATTTACATCAAGAACGGCTTCCATATTGGTAGAAATAGGTCAGCCCAGACCGGTTTGCCTGATTGCTGGAAGGTGGCCAATAAGAAGCAGGATGAAGAGAAAGCAGAGACACTTGGCCTTGGCAGCGGTGACTGCAGAGGTCTTAGGTGTCTGAAGTAAGCTGGTTGAATCCTCCCTGAGAGTTTGCTGACAACTACTGGGGTGGGTCGATAAGGCAGCAGGAGGGTGAGCTCCAGCAGAAGGCCAAGGGCCAAAGAGAATTAGACTTTGCTGGGTCCCTATCTCGAATACCAAAGGCCACATCTGGGGAAGGGTCTTCAAGGAGAGAACCTACTGATGATTGATATTTTGGGCTCAGTCCCTACCCTCACCCAGGACTATCTAAGATACATAATCCCTAAGGATCACACACATAGTATGATTGTTTTTCTTTAAGTTGAACAATTAGTATTTGAAATCAAATTTATGAAGGGAACAGCAGGAGGTTTTCTCAGAGTGGTTGCTAAGCACTCGGAGGTGACTAGTTTCCTTATTTACGCTGAAATCAGTTTTCTGAATGGTAATGCGTATGCAGTATGTTTAGTATGACTCCCAAAACCAAAACCAAACTCACTGCCATTCAATCAATGTAGGGCAGGCTAGAATTACCTCTGTGAGCTTCCAAGACTACACTCCTTTGCCGGAGTAGAAAGCCTCATCATTTGCCCATGGATCCACTGGTGATTTTGAACCACTGACTTTGTAGTCAGCAGTCCAATGACTACACTATGGCACCTTGGCTCCAGTAATATCATTAATCACTGCTAGTAATTATTTCATTACCTTTTTTATATTTGCAACTGTGAGCAGTCAACATTATTTATCAGGTGCATGAATGCCCTCTCTCTCTTGGGTGCTGATGTTTCTCTAGAAAAGGAAGCTGAATGCTTTAGCAAGATACCTGGCCTTCACCACAGTTTCCCACCTTTACCTGGGGGTTAAAGACAGCCCTAATTTCTAAAATAATTGCCATGAACATAGTTTATAAGGCGCTCATGAAACAGCTTCAATGTTGATCTTCACATTAATCCCATTTTTCTACTCTCTGAAGGAAAGCTAGCATTATCCTCATATAAATGATTTATACAGAATCATTTGGTGGGTGGGGAGAAAGGTAGGGGTCCTTATTTAAGGGCTCTAGTGGACCAAATTATTATTCTGCTAGAGACTGGAAGATTTTTGAATGCTGTTCTTGCATTTGTTTTCATTTATTATTATTCCATAATAAATATACTAAGATAAAATGTACTCTTAAATGTGTGAAATTCAAAAAGAACTTTATATTTCGATATCAATAACCCTATGTATGCTTCACAGAAGGAATTCACGCTTTTTGACAAAGCTAGAAGGACAAAGAAACATATGTGCATTAAATGTTTATTTTTTTTATAATTTACCTGAATAAAATAATTTTTTAGTCAACTTCATTTCTCCTTTTGGTGAGCCTAACTTAATATAAATTATGAAAGAAAAAATGCAGCTGTTCATAAAACAGATTCAACTCTTTCCATTTGTGTATTGGATTAGCTCTGAGACCTTGTTTAAATGTTTTATAAATGTAGCACTGCATGTTTTGTTGAACAATTTCAGATACCTTCATCAATTTCTAACTAAAAAGCTGCATTTTGGATCTTTTGGGAATCTTGACTTTAATGTTGGCACCACTACAAATTCTGAGTCAGACAAAATTAATCCATTTTCTCAGCAAGATTCAAGACTCCATGCCCCCTGTTAAGACTGATGCTATGAGCAGGGTTAGTAATGTTTATGACAGATGCAAATTTATACTTAATATCTTTTGTATTTTACAATTTATAATCAAGCATGCATCTTTCAAATCCAAAATCTTCCTTTTAAAGCCCAGAATTCTGGATACTTCATAAAACAAAAAGCTTGCTGCCACCTTCAACGAACTCCAACTATCTGATTTTTTTTTATTTGCTACTGCCATTAGATTGAAATGATTTTTCTTCAGTTTGCTCAAAGCCAGATTTAAAGTCAGGTCCCAGAGGTAACAGGAAAGTCGATCCCCTAAGCTACTCAGTCGTTGTTTGCTTTTTTTACATGTAATATCCTACTTCTAAGCCAGAATATAATTTAAAATACAAAACACACTCTACATAAATATGTCCTTTAGAAATTTTGTAATCTGACATTTAATAGAAGTTAACTAAGTGCTTTATATCATGTTTGTTGAGGAAAATGGAGAAATTAAAAATATCTTCCAAGACAATTATTTCTTAATAGCTTTCTACATATTTTTAATGCTACACATTTCCTTCCGACTTTAAATCAATAACACTATGAGCTCCTTTGGCACACAAACCTGCTAGATTTTTTCATTGACAATGCCCCCAAATAAGCCTAAAAGCGTTCTAAACACTTCATACATTATGAGCTGCTCGTAGTCATTCAGAGAGCTTACGTGTGCAGTGACTTTCTGTTCGCTGTGGAACAAGGAGCAGCAAAGGGTTACTACAGAGCAGCCTTTGCAAGTACGAGCAACAGGAATCCATTGGCTTTCATTTGTCCATGTCTTTCATTTGCTACTACCAGTATTAATAGCTTTGCAAGGAAATTCTGCAGTCATTAATCATAATAATTAATCAGATCCAATTATATTGCATATAAATGCGAACAAATTGCTGAAAAAATAATGATCTATCACCAACGTGTCACAAGGAAAAGGAGACTAAAATAGTAATTAGAAGCCAGGATTTAGTTGTGTACAAGCGCCCTGCAACTGATTTGAACAATATGATGATTCGATGATGTAATTAGTGGGAAGTCTAGCAAGCTTTCGCTAGCAGACTGTCTAATGACTGTGCAACTGGAGAGAATAGGGTCCACTTCTCTACAAGATCATTTCCTCATTTGCTCCTAACTTTGCACTTGTGGATAAAGGAGATCCACTGTCCTTGTTCTAATACTGGACCTTAAACACTTCCTGCAAGCAATTCCAGGATTTTTAATGGCCCATTTTAAAGCAATGCTGTCTCTTAAAAGAAGATTGTTCACGTTAGAAAACATGATATTCTCCACGGCGTTTTTTTTTCTTTTTTACTCTTGTAATCATAAATGTGAATGTGTGTAACATATAATTCAGAATGAAATGTTTTGGTTATAGCAAGTTAGCACACTACGGGTAGCACTGCACGCTAGCTATTTTCACCTCTCTCCTTTCCCTTGAACTGAACTGAAAACATTTCAGAAAATGGAATGACACTGTTTTCACTTCAGTTAGCACTCTCCAGAGCACTGGCAGATTCTTATCAGAAACCGTTTAAAAAATACATTGTGCATGTGTATGTGCATTGAATGTGCACATATGTGTGTGTAAATCTTTCTTTAACAGATTCTTAAACTTGATTGAAGCAAAGTGTGCAGTACAAGTTGTTCTTTGAAGTCATTTTAACACGCCACTTTCTTTTCTTTCTTCATCGTCTCCCTTCTTTATATTTTCACTCTTGCTTCATCGAATTAGACTTTTGACTTCTATTTCAATTTCTACGTTGTGTGGTGTAGTGAATAATTAGCACCAGGATAACTGTATTCATATACTTCGTCTTAAACCTTTTGACACATTTCCCTGCCTGCCTGACAGATTATACATGAAATGGTTAACTAAAGATTGATGAACAGTTTTTATGATAGGTTTGTGACTTGAAAATAAATGTTAGGTTCATCAGAGTTTTCAATGGTAAGCACTGCACTTTGCCGTCTTTGATCTCAGTGTTGTGACTACTACAAAGAAATAAAACCTTATCTTACCTTTTCCAGCATCTACTGCAGAAGACCTCAATAATGCATAAGAACATCTGGAAGTACGGTAATTTCAGCTATCAGAGATAAGAATTGACACAGAACAGGTAAACCCTACAAAGTCATCATGTTGAAATGAACTGATTAAGGTTTAGTAACATAAAACATCATGTATAGTGTTTCCATGCTTGCTACATCTTGCTATTTTATATTTAAAAAGGAATGTCAATTATATATATTTAATAGGTTGATTAGCTGGTAGCAATATTATATTTTACATAAAGAGACAGAAATGTCTGCAGATCTATTGCTATACCCATCTATTTAGAGTTAACTGTGAGTTCATAGAAAATACATGGGCATAGTAAACAGGGTCTTGAAATGACAATTTTTTACTGGTTGCAAGTGCTAATTGCTAGTTTCTCAAGGGTATAGAATTAATCACCTGCTAGATTTACAGTCTCTAGGTTGAGACCTGAGGATGGAGGCAATAAGAAAAGCTCTTGAGGGACATATCATATGGTGAGTCTAAATATCAGTCTCTATGCATATGTAAATTGGTAACAAAGTTTTTTCAAAGCTCAAGTATGCTAATTTCAAACAGGCAAGACTAAAGCTAGCTTTTAGCAGCTGTTTAACGTCTGCCTGTGGGTGGTAGAGAGAGCTTAAAATACAAGCAAACAGTGGTGCATAAGTAATTAAGCAACATTTTGCTGGGCATAAATAATTCTGTTTATATTGCTCTTTTGAAGAGTGCAGAATACAAAATAACAGATCAAGTGCACCTTTGGTCACCAGAGGTTAACTCTTCTTCCTCTTTACCTTTCCCTTGACTTTACAACTTAAAGGAAATAAATAGCCAAGGTTGCCAGAGGATCTCGTCTCACTTTGCAGGAAATAAAAATCAATTAATGGAGGAGAAGAACAACCCTTTACAGAATCACTGAATTTATAGTTTGACTGTGCTCTTTTTTAGTATATTCCGTTAAACATTGATCAGGAGAAATTCCAGTATGTGACTATGTGGTTAATAACATTTTCTTTTAGGGTTAATAGAAGGTTGGGTTGTGATTATTTGTGAATTAAAAAAATGGTCTTGTTTCAAAGTCTACAGAAAGAAAATATCTTTTTAGGATTTATTTGAATTATTCTGTAAGGAAATAAATGACCATACACCAAGAAATGGCCATCTAAAAAGAAAGGAATGCTTAAAGTAGTGTACTGCCTATAGGACGATCACCTAATTTTCACAGCTCTAGCTAAGCCAAGAGACGTATCATAAAGCAAAGAAAAGCTGGTATTAAAAAAATTATATTTGATTCACTAAAAACCTTGAAATTGACCAGGAGGAAGATGAAAGATTTAGCATGATTTAGAAATACCTAGTCTGGAAAAAAGGATTATAGATACTAACTGTGAAAGGAGTCAGGGTTTAAACTTTGTTTGCTTTAAATATTCATGGTTTGAGGAGCTAATGGTAAAGGAAGTACTCCATTAGGTCTGAGATATTATAAAGGGTTTCATAGCATGTAAGAATGGTCAGAGGGCTAGAGTAACCACTTATGAATAAGGCTGCCATTTCTCCTTAGCACTGGAGGAACAGGTAGGTGAAATAGTATTTTCAAAATAACCTTTTATCCATCCTGAATATCGAGTGGAAATAGGTAGAATGTGATGGCATTTTAAAATCAATCTTGCTTTTTTTTTTTCAGCATTTCTAATTTTTCTGATTTTGTCCATTTAAAACATGTTCTGGGGGTGATTTTTGACACCACATTACCAGAAAAATAAAGAGGAGATAGGGTAATGAACTGGGGCTTGATGGAATGGATTGAATTGCAGTCATAATTAATGTGTGGCCTTTCCATATGAAAGACCCTGGCACTTTGCACCTCCTTGCTGTACTACAACACGTGGATATTAACATCTGTTCCAATCTAACAAAACAAAAATGTGAAATTCAGTTAAATTACTGGAGAATTGTAATTTTGTTGGAGCTATATTCTAAAGCTCCTCAGGTTTCTATGATATAGTTCTCAGGTTTGTACGTCAAACAATTAATTCTCTATGTGCCAATGAGCACAAACCTTAATACTTAACAAAGGAGGTATGGGGAAAGCAACCAAACTATAGGCTCTGTATTTCCACAACAATATTAAGATGTAAACATTGACAATAATTGATAGAATATCATCACTACTTAATGTATAAGTAATGCTATTTTCTCCTCATAATTGGACATACTGCTTTTGCATGTCCTGAGTAATTATTTTTGGAATGGGTTAGGGCTTGACCACTTACAATTTATTCACTCACTGCTGCTCAAGAGTCACTGCTGACGCATAGTGACCCAGTCGGAAAGGGCAGATCTGCCCCTGTGAGTTTCTGAGACTGCCATTCTTTAAAGGAGTGAACAGATAATTTCAAGTCACCTAGCAAGGCATCTATCTTTCAAACTTCTTGAAATAGAAGAATGAGCATTTTCAGTGCGGCATTTGCTTGTTGAAACATTTCAGTTTAGGATTCCACAATTTTCTACAGCCTTAATTTTTGTTCATGTCTTCAGTACAACTTGTACTTCTTCCTTCAATACAATAGTTTTTTTATTATAAGCTGCCTCATGACATAATGGAACATTGGCTAATTATTTTTCAGACGGTGACTCTGGGTGTTCTTTTATTTATTTATATTTACATTTTTATGAATTGCAGTACTACACAGTTTAGTTTCATGATACTGCAGTTTTCATCTCTTTTATTATCTATGAAGATATAAAGACAGCTCAAGATTGGAAGTTTGGGGATCTAATTAGTATTTTAAATTTCACATCTAAGAGTTGAGAAAGACTTGCTTATTTAAACAGAACAGTGTTTTTTGTTTGCTTGTTTGTTTGTGTTTACCCCCAGTTTTGTCAGGTATTTCATACAATCATCAAAATAATGATAAACTATGATCAATGCAGCTTGTTCAAATTGACTAAATTAGTGGTTATTTGTATAATATGTGGGAAGAATGGAAAGTTGGCAAGGAAAGATCAGAAAAATGTCCACTAAAAAGAATGGAGCTGGCAGACAGCACTGAAATGCTGATCTTTTAAACTGATTCTAGTGATCTACAGTAAGGATCTAGCATGTATGGGGTACAAAGGGTATCCCCTTCTCCCCAAACAAACAAACAAACAGGAAAAACCTCCTTTGACAGAGCTTTCGCACTAGGCATAGCCTACCATTTCTGAGTTGGTGCACCAGTGGCATCACTTGGGAAGATTCTCTGTGGTCACAGTGAATGTTTTGTGGGGAAGCAGTTTCACTCAAATCTCATTTTTTTGTAGTGGTCTATTTAAGAGAACAGTGTGGAACTGTGAAAATTTGTTTTCCTGCATGTGAAAAATGCCACAGAAACTGTTGTGATGTTGAGCACAACTTACAACGACAGCACAATGGGAAAAAAACTCAAGTGCACAAGTGGTTTTCTTATTTCAGGTGAAATGTTGATTGAAGACAAACCTCATTCTGGACATCCATCAATTTCCTAAATGGTCAAAAATTTTGACAAAATTCATGCACTTGTGCTTGAAGACCAACGACAGACCATCAAAGAGATGGGGAAGTTATCTGAACTATCTCAGACCTTGTTTAGTGAATTTTAACAGGTGCTTTGGGAATGAGAACGGTTGCTATGGGATTTGTGCTTGAGGTTCTGATTGACCAGGAAAGCTAGCATCAAGTAGAAACATGTCTTTGAAATAACAGTGTGGCAGTCATGTGCTTATGTTAATTTTATGATTGAAATGTAAGGGTGGAGTCTAGTCTGTTAAGCTGGAGATAGCCATTGAGTAGCCAAAGAGGCCTCTATGTGGGCATGGCTTTCTCCTGAGACTTCTGGGAAATCTCGCGATATTTCCCTCGTGAAGATGAGAAACTATCTCCCCAGTTGTTGGGAGTTAGTTTCAGAGACGATTAAGCACAGACAAGATGGCAGCATCTGTGAAGCTGGAGGAGCCAGCAGAGAGACCACATGGCTTTGCCCTGATGGAGCCAGATCTCTGAAGCTGGGGCGGCCAGATGGAGATCTCTGCCAGCGATGAGTTGCGTCTGCTGTTGATGGACCCTGAGCCCTGGAAGCAAGGAGCCATGTGGAGACCCCTGCTGGGATTCTGCACCCCCTGACCTGTGACTTCGTGAGTCAGAAGAAGACTTTATAGCCTGATTTCGGGCATATGGGTTAATATCGGACTTATGACCTTGAACTGGACTGGGCTGTAATGCCTTCTCAGTGGCCCATTCCTTCTGTATATAAACCCTTTCCTTATATCGATAATTGTGTCCTTGAATTTGTTCCTCTAGTCTCCCCGGACTAACACAAACAGTTTGGAAAGAACAGTTCCAAAGGGACCCAGACTCTTCCCCCCCCCCCAAAAGTCATTGCTGGTGAGGCGATACAATGCTATTCTTATTACCCTGAAAGCAAACATCAATCAAGTCAGGGGAAGATGCCAGCACTTTGCTCTAGAAAAGCTTTTCAAGTGAAATCAAAGATCGAAATGATGCTCATTTGTTTTTGTTTTTTTGCGAGGGGAGTAGCACTTTTGGAGTTTGTTCTATCAGGTCACACTGTTAATCAAGCTTTTTATTCAGATGTCCTGAAAAGTCTGAGTAATAGTATGCAAGAACAACCAAAAAGGCCTGATTTTTGGCAGTTGGAGAACTGGTTTTTGTCACCACAACAAAGCGCCTGCCCATGCAGTTATCTCACTGCAGCACGTGTTGGGGCAGAAAACAGCGTACCTCTCTTACCCCATGCATCTGATTCATTTGACCTCACTCTGTGCAGCTTCCTTTTGTTTCCCCAAGTGCAGAAGGGCACGAAAGGACAGTGATTTGATGATGCAGAAGAGCTGAATAAAAAAAAATGAGCAAGGTGCTGTCAGCCATCCAAACAGATGAGTTTGAGCAATGTTTCCAAAAATGGGATCATAGATTTGATGAATGTATTAAATGTAATAAAGTGTACTTTGAAGGTGATAAGGTTTTCATTTTCTAAAAAAACTTGAATTCATAGCTTTGAAAAATATTCAGTTTTCTGGGTATCAGGGTACCTCCTCATAGATCATTAGCCCAAAGTTATGTAGTTAGTCCAAATAATGTTAGACTTGAAAAACCCCAAAAGTTGTAATCGGTATATCCCAAATCACCACAACTCACAGCCAATAAGCTGATTCTGATTCACAGCAATCCTATAAGACAGACAGGAACCATTCCTGTGAATTTCTGGACCTGCAACTTTTACAGGAGTAGAAAGTCCAATTTTTCTGTCATGGAGTTTTGAATTGGTTTTGAATTGCTGACCTTGTGGTTAGCAGTGCAATATGTAACACACTACTCCACTAGGATTTCAATCTCAGGATAAAGATGGATTTTTCTCTATAAATCCCATTGATCTCTTTGTTGTCTACTCACAGGTAGCAAAGGCATGAACAGTCTGAGAGGCAGACTCTCTATAGTTACACCATCTAACAGGAATGAAATAGATGGTATCATTATTGTTAATGAGCCACAAACTCACGATGTCTGCATTCTGTCCCAGGTTTGACTCAGTGCTTTATCTCACAGCAAGGAAATTTAGAGATGTACCTTTTTCTTCACTGATTCATTCAACCATGAAATATTTACTGAGCTATTGCTGTGTGCTGACACTGCTATGTTACTATGGCTACAAAGATGAATAGGATCTTCCTTCCCCCCACCCCCACAAAATTAGCAGTAAGATCTCTGATAAATGTATTTGAGCTCTAGATAAGCTCTGTGTGATATTTTCGTTTTGGTCTTGATAGGGTGCCTTCAGAGAAGAAAATAAAACAAAAAACAGTAGCTTCCAATCAAAACAGTGGCTTTCAAAAGACATGTGGGGCCAGTTAAATCCAAGCAGGTTCAGTTCAGAAGATTATGTCAACTGCTTTTCCTGAAGGATTTTTCCCCCCTTCCCAAAGGACTAATCTTGACAAATTGTCTCGGAGGACAAAGGATGATCAGGGAAGCTGACTAGAAGGAAATTTTAAGAAAATTGAAAATTGCCCAAAGGAAGTTTTTTCTATTTTGACATTGTAACCACTCATTCATTGGGATTAACAAAGGTGGTCCTAATAGAATTTCTTGAGGAACTTGTATATCATCCATGCTTCAGCCCCTGTTTTTCCTCTTTGGACATCTTTGTGTTTGCAAAACTAAATAACATGTTAAGCTGCTGACTAGACATGGTAAACCAAAGAATTTAATGCTTCAGGGGAAGGTGGGGAATTTGAAACTAGTCTTCCAAAGTAGACAGGTCTAGATGGAGGCTATAACAAGGCACAACAGCTTTACATTTTGAAAGTTTTATTTGGTAAAGGTTTCTTTTAATGATTTTGTGGCAACACTTTTTGACTTACCCTGATGTATAAGGAAAAGTGGGGACATTTGTGGGATAATAAAAGGTGTTGGGAGAGACCAGAGAAGTAAATAAAAAAATGCACATTTGCAAGAGGAGAAACCTTATTTTCTCACATCAATTAATTGATCCAGCTCTTTTGTCTTTTAAAATGTGAGAGAAAATTGGTTTATTAATTCCCTTTGAAATCATTCAAGTCCTGTGACTATTCTAGGCTGGACTCAGCACATGGCAATAATCGATATTTGCAACAGCCGTGACTATGATGGGATTGGTGAATCATATCCCAATACTTACTTCCAGGAAAAAAGTATATTAGTTATATCCTTGATATATACACTCTTGGAAGTAATAAAACCTTTGAGAAAAAATTAAAATCCACAAAAATACCTTTCTTACCAAACCTTTTTCAGCATTTTAGAAAAGGAAGTGTTGGAGCAAGAGAAAAAAATAGAAATTTCTCAACGAAGTGCTAGAGACCTGCAGATTGCCTATGGTGAGGCCTTTAACCTGTTCTCACTTCATTTGTATCTTTAATGCACCCCCACCCCCATTCAACCACTATGTAAGTCTGATGTGTGCATATGCACAGTATGCAATGTTTATCTTTTTTTCTGTGTTTTCTGAGTTTCCCTTTGAAGACCTCTCAAATCTCTTGGCAATACTTCTCATTGTTGGAACCTCTACATAGAAGTGTTTCATTATTTAGGCTTTTCATTTGTTTTGTATTCCTCTTCGTGTTTTTATGCAGATGATTGTGTAGTATGGAGATCAACTGCAGCTGAGAAACTTCTCTTACTGTAGTGACTAATTGTATAGCAACCAAAAGGTAGAGGGGAATAAACCAAAATATGTTTAGTCATTTTATAAATTTAAAAGCTAACCCTCAGGGAAAATGCATCACTGTATATTTTGTTTCACTGCTGTATTTAAAATAAAAACTAAAAACAGGAATTTCATATTCTCATATTTTGACAAGTACTTTACACTTGCTCGAATAAATATTTTACTATGAGAGGAATATGATTAAAAAGAACACCCCACACTATTAACTTCTCAGGAACATTAAAACAATAAAAGCACACCTCCCATAAGCCAAGGGATGCAGCCACATTCAGTTAATTCCCATGACTCTTGGAAAGAGGTCTATTTTTTCTTTCTTTCTTATTTTTCAACTCAAGATACCCTACTTTGATGAAAATGAGGGTGGTTGAACTGATGTGGCAAGATATAGTTCTTTTCTAAAGCACGTCCTTGTCCCAGACACAGAAAGACAGTAGTACACTATATGGAGACCCAATAAATCAATTAGCTTTAACAGCCAGAGTTCAGGAAATGTATTTATTTTCTCCGATGAAAACACAGCTTTTAGTTGTAGCTATACTTCATCCTGTTGAGGTCAATTTCTCAAGAGGAAATTATATTTAGTGGCTGAAAAAAATCACTCATCAATTTTCTAAAGATAGGAAGAAAAAGTAGAAAAAGCACTAATGTGGGAGAGAGAGTTTGCTTTATTTGTAATTATCTGTCTTTAGGGTAATTGAGATTCTAAACAGCTACTAATAGCCTCACTGTCTCAAATTACTACTGCCTGTAACTTTACCTTTCCAAATATCAAAGAGCTTTTCAATTGCAACACTACTACTAAAACCGAGGTCATTTTCTAGTAATTAATTGGAAGAGGTGATTAATAGCTTAATAATGGGTTGCTCTGTGTTTAAAAAGTGCAGGGGATGTGCATAGGGAAGGAATATGTAATTTTGTATCTCTGATACATAACCTAATTGAAAAATCAGCAGTTGGTCTTATTTACTTTAGGCTTGTCTTTCCAAAACCTCTTTTGATCTACTCTGAGAAAATGTGTAAATCTGGAGAGTATTTTTTAATTAACTCCTTGAACATTGAACACGCTATGAATTTAAAGAGGACAAGCTATTCCATGGCACTTTTTGTGCCCCAGTCAACTTCACAGGAATGTGAGGGCAACCGATGCTTACAATTCTACCTGGATGTGCCAATGGTGCTACCTATACAGCCAACCACCTACTGCAGTGCACCTCTTGAAGTTGTATGGCACACTAACCCACTACACAGCTTCTGGTTCTAGAGCTTTGGATCGTAATCTGTTTTAATGATACAGTCTCATTATATTCATCGCAGATTTAGCAGCTGCAAAATCTAGCTACAGCCCATGATAATATCCTTCCAGAAACATCCAATGAGACATTCAGCGCAATTTAGCAAATTCATTAAGCTTACAACTCAGTGCTTTGAGACTAAGTTTAAAGAAAATCAAAGTCAGATGGAGAGCCTTTCAGGGGGGAGGATGTCTCATAATGAGAGAAAGAATGGGACTAACACACTGAAGGGGAGCTGCTCTCTTTAGTCCAACTCATGACCACATTCGTGTTGATCTGTGGCAAGAGTGCTGTTTTGGATATGAGACTGAAGTATAGTGAATTATTTAATCCATCTCTTCCACTGATGGTCTTGTGACTGCCACAAAATGATTGAGTAGGCCTGTGCATATAAGGTGCATTCCTCACTAAGGGAGTTGGACAGATAAGGTGTGGGGAATTCAGGGCGGTACCATGCAAGCACGGTATTGTTGTTATTGTTATTAGGTGCCATTGAGTTGGTTTTGCGACCTTGTAGACTGTCAAAAGGAAGTGCTGAACCTTCCTGCACCATCTTTCCAAATGTTATTTGAACCTATTCTTGTGGCCATTGTGTCAGTTCATCTCATTGAGCATACTAATCCTAAAGAGTAGATTGACTATTTTTGCCTTCTTGGCAGGCTTCAAGACAGTCAACAGTAGATGCAAGAAGGAAGGGACACCATATTATTAGATGAACCAGAGACAGAGGACAAACTTTGAACTCACTGTCCCTGTCCTAAATATCCACCAGATGCAGGAGACAGTGATTTGTAATACCAGAAGCCACAGATGATGAGAATTAATGACAGATACATGGCAGCAGTGGAACCACGAGACAAGCACAGTGCAGTGTGAAGTAGCTACAGTAGCATACTCATCTATGGGGTGATGTGATAGAATATGGTGCCTGACACTGATTGTCAGAGAGCATTGTGACATCAGCACAAACAAGGCAAGGGCCATTCTGAGAAAAAGGGGCTGGAGAATCAAGGGGCCTTGGGGCCAAGGGCCAAGATTCAAGAAAGAGAGAGAGAGTCTTGCCTGTGGTTACAGAGAGGAAATTGTCCCAACAAAGAGATTGTATCCTGAGTCTTTTTGGAACCTAAATTGTAATTTATTATTTACATAAAAATATCCTAACTTGTGTATAGTCTATGTGGAGATTGCTATGGTTTATCAAAACCAGCAGAGAAGTAGGGAGTACTACGACAGGAATTTTGGATGCTTGAATGGGTTAAAAGGTTTGAGAGAGAGGATATATGTGATCTCCTTTGAAATAAATCATCTTTATATTGAAGATGTTTTCTATTTTTCTCCTTCCCACCCCCATGTGAAGTTAGATAAGGTTTGATGATAGTACCATTTTACAGCATTTTGTCAGAGACTCACTGATATTTTTCCCTTATTTATGCCAACATACACATATTTTTCCCATTTAAATTAGTAGAAGAAAGTCAAGAATAATCTTTTACACTAAATGTTTTTCTTGTTTCAAATTATGCTTTCATGTTTCCAATTTTTAGTTTCCTCTTACTCCATTTGAAGAAAGAATTAGAGGATTGGTGATCTCTTAGTATATATCACTATGATCTAACATTAGAAGTCAATGTCAGTAACTACCTGATACTTGGGATCAAATATAAGATGGGGAAAAAAAGGCATAGAGAATTAGGAAAACTCAAAGGAAGTAATCAGGAATTGTCCATATCTCACAAACCTGGGCATCTTTCCTTGAAAGAACTTATTGTTTCAAGGTTTTCTAAGGCATCAAATGCTTTTTTTCTTTTTAAAATATATTGACATTGAAAATTCTGTGACAATTATTAATAGTTCTGTGAGATTTTCCTGTACATTTTTTCTTTTTCTTTTTTTTTGGTGGGGGGGCGGCGCATCACTGCCCTCTGGTGGTCGTGGGAGCTACCCAGTCTTTCTCCTGAGAGCTGCTGTTGGATTTAAACTGCCAACCCAGTGGGCAGCTGTCCCACACTCAACCACTATGCCACTGGGGCTCAGCCCCCTTTTTTCTTTTTTAATGAATCACTGCATGTCATCCTCTGTGCTTTCTATTGGACAGATAGAATTGCCTATTACCTGAAATCCACCCTCCACTCTTGCACAGTGGGTTGGGTGTAGTTCAGACCACGCTGACCTGTAGCGTTTCCTTTGACTGATCTTTGGAAATAAGTAAGCAGAATGTTCTTCCTGGTATTTTCTTTATTTTTGGGAAATGTTATTAAAGTCTGTTCAGCATAACAGCAGCAACTATGTCTCTACTGACGTGTGTGGTAAATACGCTTGAGGTATGTTGACCAGGAATTGAACCTGGAGCTCTCTCGTGGAAATCAGAAATTGTCCTAATTTTTCCATCCTATTTTCAATTATTTTTCAACTCAATATGGAGTTTTCCATCCAGCTCATAATGAATCTTTAATTTCCACGGGCTATTTTTCTTTACTCATTTTCCAGTAGTATTCTTTCTCTTTGCTTTATTAACGTGGCATAATTTACTATTTCCCTAAGGAACTCAGTACTCCTATAGCGATCCCCTACTATGTTCCCCTACTGCCAACTCCCGATAACTGCTCACTACCTATTAAACCTTAACTCTCTGAATTTGCTTATTTTACATATTTTGCAAGCATGGAACCAAACAATATATATCCTTTTGTATCTGAAACAGAACAACTGGATTTTGTTAAAACTCAAGCACAGGGTTTAATTGAAGGAATAGAATAGCTTAGATTGGACTAAGTTCATAAAAATTCACAAGAGTATGAGATGAATAGTCGTTTTTTCAAGCCCAAGAGAGCAAATTCAGGAATTTACATGAAGAAAATCTGATGGGTGTTATTTACAAAACCATGCTTTAATAAACCTCAGATATTTCCCAAATCCCATCTGCACTATTTTCTTGATCATAAGGTTTTCAACAGTTAAAGTTTAATTAATCTATGAGTTATTCATGGGGGCAACTGAATTCTTACTGGGACCACTCTGTGGGAGGGACGGGGAGGTGGAATGTCAACAGGTTTTCAGAGGTTAGTGAATAGCCAGCTTTTAAATGCTAGCTCCAGTAAGCAGTAAGCAACAACAGTTGGTTACTTCTGCAGCCTTAGCAGAAGTGACACTTGATGACCATAGCAGGTAGTTGAAGCCTCTTGGTTTTCTGATAGAGTTGTGTATGTTTGTGTTCTTCTCCTGAGGGCTTGACCAAATAAAACAAATGAGCACAGTGATTGCACACATTCCTTGTTATGGTAGAAGAAAATCAAGGACAATGCAATAATGCAGTACAACTTTGACAAGAGAGGGTTGAGATTTGTGGTGTACTTTTGTGCTAACAACTACCTTATTTATTAATTGGAATATGATGTTATATCTGATTCTGTTGGTTATAATTCATAAAATTCTTTTTATCATGACTGGGCCAGATGTGAAAATTATTATTTTTCTTCATACCAAATTATAATCCATATTAAATTTTGTGGTCTTTTAACTTTATAAATAAGTGTTTTGAGTTATTTTTACTTTCAGTAAATAAGGTTAGGCTATCTGCATATTTCAGACAGTTAATGACTTTTCTCCAGTCTTGATGTCTATATTATTCTTTGTATAGTTCAGCTTCTAGAATTATTGATTCACTCTAAAGCTTGAATAAGTATGGTGCCAGGATACACACTTGTCACATGCCATTTATGATTTAAACTATGTAGTATTCCTATATTCTGTTCAATCTTGTTAAAGGTTTTGCACAGGTATGATTGAGTGTTCTTGAATTACCATTCTATCACAATCTTATCAATAATTTGTTATGATATACATGGTCATATACTTTTGCACAGTCAATATAACAGAAGTAAGCATTCTTCCATTTTTTTCTGCTTTTGTCCAAAACCATCTGACTTCAGCAATGCTATCCCCTTTCCAAGTCTCCTACTAAATCCACCTGGAATTACTGAATCAGATTCTTGCTGATGATACTACTGCAACCATGTTTGAATTATCTTCATCAAAATTTTACTTATGTATAAAATCGATGATATTGTTTGATACTTTCTCCATAGTATTAAGGTCTCCTTTCTTTGAAACGAGCACAGTCTGGATCTATTTGTCCAGAGTAATGTCTTCCAGATTCTTGTCAGAGACTAGTGAGTGGTATAGTGTAGCATCAGCTTGTTGTAAACTTTTCATTGACATTCCATCTATTCCTGGAGCCTGGTGTTTCCACACGTGCCTTTAGTGAAGTTTGGACATCGTTCATCATTACCACCAATTCTTCTTTTCTTAAAAAAATATTAATCATTTTATTGCGAGGGCTTTTACAAGTTTTATGATAATTCATCATTCAATTGTATTAAGTCCCTTTGTACATAGTTCCCATCAACATTTCCAAAACATTTATTTCTACCTAAGCCCTCGGTACCAGCCCATTTGCCACCCACCCTCATGAATTCTTAATTAGCTATATGGTATTGTTGCTATTTCATGTCTTATACTATCAATTCTCTCACCTCACACACATTCCTATTGTTCATCCCCCTGAGATGTGAGCTATATATCTAATCTTACGACGGCTTTTCCTTTCTCCCCTCTCTTACCCACCCTTAACACTCTCCCCCTTACACTCATGCTAAGGCTACTGCGACTACTGTGCCTGAGGGTTTTATATATCCTGAATTCTGTGTCTCGAGAGTTCTTGCTGAACTAGTGTGGTACTCTGCTCTAGCGGATTGATAAGTTATAATGGGGTCATGGTGAGGGTGGGGCAGCCAGGAACTCGGGGACTGATGTGTGCTTCATTGTTGCTATACAGCACCCTTCCTTGCAACCCTTCTGTGGGGGATGTGCAATCTGTAGACAATCCCCCAAATTCTTGACAATAAGTCACCTCCTCAAATGTTTGAGTGCCGACCAATTCCTTTTTGTCTAGTCATTCTGTATTATTATCTCCATTTTATGCTTCCTGCATCATTTAATATCTTGCCCATAGAATCCTTTAACATTTCATCTGAAGAGTTTTTCTTAAGCTATTTCTTCTTGAGAGACACTGTATTCTTCACTTTTGTTTTTTCAATTCCAGAGTTTTACATTTCCTTTTTTATACTTCTTTTTCTCAAGCTCCCTTTTCAAATATTTTTCCAGTTATTTTGCTTGATCATTACTTCCATTTGCTTTGGCTGCTATGCCTTCAAAAATCCTCTGATATTCACTTTGATATTTTCTTTGGTTTTGCCTTTAAAAAAATCCTTTTATTGGGGGCTCATAGAACTCTTATGACAATCCAAATGTAAGTCCATTGTGTGTCAAGGACATTTGTACTTCTGTTGCCCTCATCGTTCTCATAACATTCGCTTTCTATTGAAGCCCTTGGCATCGGCTCCTCATTTTACTCCTCCATCCTCGCTTCATAAACCCTTGATGATTTATAAATTACTATTACTTTGTCATGTCTTACACTGTCCATTGCCTAGTTTTCACTTTTTAATTACCCTTGCTTCTTCATATGCAATGTTTGTGTTGCTAGTGGTCACTCTGTACAGATTTTTCTTGAGATGATCTCTGAACTCCAATGGAATAGACTGACAGGCATACTTTGCTCTCATCCACTTGCTTTTGTTTTCTTCAACTTCAGTTCCACTTGAATATCAGCAGTTTGACGTCCAGTCCTCAGTCAGCTTTTATTTTCTCTAATGACATTGAGCTTTTCTGGTGCCTTTTTCCACAGATGTCAATTTGAATCCTGCATGTTTCAAATGGTGAGCAAGAAATTTCCTCCTATGTTGTTAAAAAGGTATTTGCAACGCAAAAGCTGTTGGTCTTGCAAAATTCTATCATACATTCTTCATCTTCTTTTCAATATATTTTTTTCAAATACCTCCCCTTCCTATTTGTTTCCAGCATTTGTATTCCAAATAACAAGTAATTATCAATTCATTTCAATTGCTTGTTTTATCAATTTTAGATTGAAGAAGTTGGTTTGATTCTTCTGTTTTTTCACTACTGGCTTTAGTGGTAGGTACTTCAAGTTGAACAACAGTAGTAATGTGTCTTCCTTGTAGGTTCATAGCTATTATAACATGCAACATTGAACTTCAAGGTACATTTTTAAAAGGACTCTTTGATGTTGGAGCTTACACAACATGTCTTGAATTTGTCATTCCTAGCAAAGATGGTCTGACTTCTGATGAAAAATGATCAATATCAGTTCATTTCAGTTCACTACAGCCTGAGACATGCATCTTTATGCCCATTATTTAATGTTTATGGCTTCCTGCTTTCCTAGGTTCATACTTCATACATTTCGCATTCTAATTATTAATGAGTAATTTCAGCTATTCTTTCCCTTTATAAAATGCACTCCATCAGCAGGTGTATTTTCCCAAAATTCTGTCCCATCCATATCATTAAAGTTGACTCCTCCTTGAGGAGTTAGTTCTTCCCCAGTTGTATTCTGAATGCTTTCCAATCTGAGTGACTCATTTTCCAATACCACATCAGATAATTATATTGTTATCCCTAAGGTTTTTAGTGGCTAATTTTTAAAAAGTGGCTCACCTAATTTTTCTTTATAATCTGTTCTTATTCTACTAAGCTCGGTCACCATGAGTGGTATTTTCAAGTATTCTCATATCTTTCAGCATCAATTAAACTGGTAAACCATCACAGAATGACAAGTTTACAGATAGTTGGTAGCTTTTGAAGTCTAGACATGAATAAATAAGAAAATCTAATGGCACAGTGGTCCAAGCATCTGTATGGTGAGACCAGAGGGATTGGATATATTTCTTCTTCCTGACAGGTATGAGTGGGAGAAGATAAAAGGCATTAAAAAATTATATGAGTCAGTCATAAGTGATTGTCATTATTTTTTGGAGGGGACATCACTGAAGCTACCCAGCCTTGCTCTTGGAGAGCCGCTGCTGGATTTGAACTGCCAAGTCCGTAGGCCACAATTCTGCTTCCAACCACTACCCTACTGGGGCTCAGCCCAATTGTCATTATTAAAACATAGGAATCTAATATGGGAATTGGCCAATTTTGTCAACCTATTTTTTATAAAATTCAACATCTCAGAAGAAGAAAGGAGGAATATCACTCCCACCAAGGAAGAACTGTATGGTCTCACCCAGTTATTTAGTGGGAATTGCAAAGACTTTGGTTAGAACCATGTTAAGTATTTCATTGCCTTGCAGTATGTTTTTGCGTGTCATATCTGGTTAGATTATTCATAAGAATTTCATCTTAGAATTGGCTTTGATAAATGGTATTTTTTTCCTTTCCTTATTTTATTTCCAGAGTTCTCTTCACTATTTAAAGGAATCCAACTGAATTTTGTACATTAATCTTACACCCTGTCACTTTGATGAATCCTTATATAATTTCCAATAGCTTTCTTCTTGAGTGTTTAGGATTTTCTATGTATAGAATCATATCATCTTCAAATAAAGGTTGTTATACTTCTTCTTTAGCAATGTGAATGCCTCATATCCCCTTTTCACTTCATGTCTTTGGCTAAGAGTTCAAAGGAAATATAGAATAGTAAATTCTTTTCATTTTCATCATTGCCGGTCTTTCAATGTTTCCTAGTTTTTTGTGATTTTTTCCTCTTTTTTTATCTTGATAAGGTTTATGAGTTTTCTTTGAGAGTACACTGTATTCTGTGATTTTTCTACAAGTTTAGACAGTCTATTTTAATATCACCTTGAATTCCTCTACATTGAGAAGTTGTATAATGATATGGTTTATTCCTTCTTTTAGTTTTGTAATTATGCTCACTTAGAAATTGACATAACTGGTCTTATACTTGCAACTTTTAAGTTTATTTCACTTTAGATACTTCGATAAGTGGGTTCACTTCTCAGTGATCTTTTCATATGCATTAATCTCAAATTATATGCCATTCACTCTCTGTCACAGAAGCTTCATTTGGTGACCCTTTTAACACTGTCTGTTTTTTATTTTGTGATTGATTTTTTAAACAAATTCCCGAAGTTTCTTTTTATTTGGAAATGTCCTAATTTGATCATTATAGGAAGAGAGCAAAATATGGTGGGTATAATAGTTGTCGTTTAAAAAAAAGAGTTTTATATGTGTCATTCCACTGATTTCTTCCTGCATGACTTCTGCTGAGAAATCACTCCTTAATATTGGTTCTCCTTTTAAGGTAACTTTACCTTTTTCCTAGAATGCTTTTAAGATTCTTCCTTTGTCTTTACTTTTTGAAATTTTAACTATTACATGTTTGAGTGATATTTTCTTTTCAATTTAATTTGCTTGGGGGTTTTTTAAGCCTCTTGAATATATATCTTATAGTCATCCATAACATTAGAAACAGTTTCTTTTAAAAACTCTTTAAAATGTTTGTGTTTTTGTTTGGGAAGGATGGAGGGCGGTACTTTTTCTCTTCTGGAATTCCGATCCACTGTAAACCACTCTTTTTGACATTCCACATAATTTTTAGAATTTCATCTTTCCTTTGCTTTTCTCTAATTTTTCCTCTAATAGATTAGTACCATATAAACTCATGAGGAAGCCAAGTTTTTGAACACGTTTTTGATGAGTTTTTTGTGGTAAAATTTGGTGCCTTGGAGATATTTGAATTAGCTTTTACTCTAGGATATGAGGTGATTGTCTGAGTTGACTAGAGAAACAAATTCATAGACACTCATATGTGTATAACAAAGAGTTTTATATACAAGAGTAACTGTATATTGAGAAAATATGCTAGCCAAGTCTAGATAAAGTTTATAAGTCCAATATTAGCTCATATGTCAGATACCAATCTATAATTTCCTCTTCTACTCACACAACACATGCAATGATATTGAATGCAGGAAGATCACAGGCCAGTAGGTTGACAGTGTTGTGGATCCAGTGGTGGTGTAGTCATCTTAGTGCTGGCGTGGGCCCCCGTGTGGCTCCTTCAGCCCCAGATCTCTGGAGTAGCTTCCTGTGTCTCCTCATTAGGAATACCAAGAAAAGAGTCCGTGTGTCCTGCCCTCAGTGAGCTGTTTATCCCCAGCATCTCCAAATGAAGTCCTCAAGCAGCACCTGAGTGACAGGTTGACCCCCACCCCTTCATTACTAATAGTCGCAGATTGGCACCAGATTATGTAACTACCACATTATTCATAAATTTCCTACATACTTGTGCCTAAGCTGATTTTTTTCAACCCATTTTTAGTGCAGTTTTGGTGGTTAAATTAGGTTGCTTGGCTGATATTCGGGTTGCTTTATGCTCGAGTATGTATGGTAGTTTTCTAGTAATTTTATTAATTTATTAATTTAATTTTGTTCCTTTGCCTTTCCACTCCCCCCCCCAAAGTTCACGTTGACTGTTTGTATTTGCATTTGCTGCTTCTATCTCGTGTCTAAACTTTCATGTATCGTGCGAACTTTGTCAGCTTGATCTTTATTGTCCTGAATTCTTTTACTGTTGTTTGTCTTTTTCTTGATGTAAGTTAGCCTTTCTCAGCCTTTCTCAACCCTTTGAAAATATCGTATTCAAAACAATTTTTTTCCTTATCAGGTAGTTCCAAAGTCGTTCATTCTTCAGACAGGTTGCATGACTTCTTGCCACTTGTTTGAGCCATTTGATTTTGTGTGAACTGAGGTTATCTGTCATATTGTAATGTTTGTATTTAATTAGTGCTTGTGTGTTGGTATGTTTCTCCCAGAAATTTCTTCTTTCTTTTTTTATTTTTAATGTCCTGGTGTTTCCCACTTGTCTCCTGGTATTGGCAGTTTGGGTACAGCTCTCTGTTCAGTGTTAATGTAGAGAAGTGATCGGTGAACTGGTCTGATATTGATCTCTATTTTTTTAATCAGATGGTGCAGAGATTGACAATGATCCTTATCCACTGAATTGGGCTAGACAAGTTATAGTTGTGGCTTGGTAATGTGGACTCACTTTACAGCCACCTGTGTGAACACGGGTGTAGTCCTGGGATAGTGGAGTTGATGATCAGGTCCCTGTCATAGTTGGAATGCTGCTTATGTAAAATGAAAGTAGCAACATGGTCACAAGTCACTTGACAATTGATTGTTCCATTTGCTCCTTGGTTCTGTGTTTTCTTTTAGCTTTTTTTTCTTGTTCATATTTATTTGATTCTTCTATACCTTCTTTTGAAGCACACATATCCAGGAATATCATGTTTCTTTTCTTTTCTTTTTTCCAGCTGCTTAGGTCTTCATTGTAAAGGATCTGGTTGGTCTTTTTAAAAATTATTATTATAAACGAGTACACCATCTTGCCTTAAGTACCCCCTATTCAACCTCCACAATGGTACATATTTTTGGAGGTGGATACTTATGGATGATGTATGGGTTTAAGCTATGCACTAACTACTTTCAGCCAAACAACAGATATGTCCCTAAGGTGCACATTCCTTAGAACAACCAATCACTGAGATCAAAAGGGCAGCATTTGTCCAGGCAGAAAGTGCAGAAAGCAGCAAAAGATTGGAATAAGAGGCGAACAGAAATGGGGAGTACAGGAAGAAATGACTGCTACATGTTGAGTCATGAAACAAAATGAGCATAATTTTTTGAATGGAAAAGGGATATCCCTTGTAAACCCAAGTTACAATAACAAGGTAAGATGTTTGGTCTGGATTGTCTCGGGGGCCTGAATACATCAGCACTGCCAGGGAGAAAGGGTCTCAAAGAAGAGACTTTTGACTTTTGTCAACAATAAAGATGAGTCTATCAACAAGCATTATTCTCTCTCACTTTAAGAAAATTGAAAATAGTAGTTTTTTAAGTTGATTTTCTAGCCGGGGTGGGGGTGGGGTGGGGAACTACTGTCCTAGGGGAATCTCTCAAGTAGTTGTTGAAGAGATCTTGACTTGCTTGTTATCTTGTCAGTCTCTCTCTCTCTCTCTCTCTCTCTCTCTCTCTCTCTCTCTCTCACTCTCTCTCTCTCTCTCACACACACACACTCTCTCACTTTTTTTTTTGAAATTCATTATGTTCTTACTTTTTTCCCTAGGAAAACAAACAAATACTCACCAAATATGGAAGTCATTTTTCTCTTTCTTATGACAGAAAGAAAAGAGCATCCAAACTTATTAACATTTGTCAACTACTCTATTTTATTTTGTTTTTAAAGTTATTGTAACTTGCACAATTTATTTCCCTACCCTGTTCTTTCCTGTTTCCTTCTTGGGGGTCCTTTCTATTAGCCTCAAGATGACCTTACCTCTGTGGTACAGAAAGCGATTTTAATTCTTACTTTATTTCATTTTTTTGTTTTGTCTGGGAATTTTATTCTATTTGTTCCCCCCCCCCAAGTATTCTCCCATTTCATTGTCCCTTGTCCTCGTCCAATAAGCAAATTGGACTTTATCTCAAACATAACCATAGCAGATTTAAGGAACCAACACACTCCTGTAGACTGCAAGACTGATAAACCCTAGTGTAGATGGAGCAGATGATAGGCAACACACAACTCTGCCTTTAGGAATGTGTTATTGGAAGTTTTGTCCTATCACCAAGCCCCAATATTTTCTTTATAAACACTGCTCAGTCACTTAAAAGTTTAAAATGTACAAGTCAGCAATTCATACATTGTGGTTTGAAACTGTCCTGTACTTATATAATTTCTTTTCCTCCAGTGTTGTAAATTCTATATCCTTGGCTAAGTGAATGATAATCTCAGTAGAATTACTTATGCCCCATGGGGAGGTGGTGAATTTATAATGTCCTCTAGCATAATATGAGAATGATGTTTCTAATGGGAATTTTGTTCCATTTGTTCCCATCCACCCTCCCCCCCCCAGTATTCTCCCATTTCATCTTCCCTTGTCCTCTTCCACTAAGCAAATTACACTTTACCTCAAACCTGACTGTAGCAGATTTAAGGAACCAGCACACTCCTGTAGACTGAAAGACTGATAAACCCTAGTGTAGATGGAGCAGATGATAGGCAGATGATATATATATATATATATATATATATATATATATATATATATCCATCCTTATGGCATGGCCTTCACGAGACCACTGAAGGTAAGCTACTATAGCAAAGGGTGATAAAGAAACTAGATGGTGCCTGGGTATCAGAAAGCACAGCATCTGGGGTCTTAAATGCTCATCTAAGTGACGCATCAGCTGAGTTCACATGGGAGAAGCACACTAGCCCATGTCATCCAAGGATTCTCAAGAATTAAACCCAAGTCAGAAGGAGGGAATGATATCAGAGATTAAATTCTGAACATCCAGTATTCAGAAGGCTATAGATAAAAGGTGAAACCAGATATCCATTTTCAGGATCTCCACCTGAATTAAGCTTCTGGTGAATTCCTTCTGACCATCGTCAAGGAATGTGAATCAATTATAGCACATGTAGTTAGGTTAAAATAAAATACTTAATTATTTGGTTTCCATTTTGATCAATTTTAAGGTTTTTAGTTTTTAATGGTGTGTCAGACAGGGTTCTCTTAGATAAATAAAATTCAGGACACTAGTAATTATTTTTTATATATTTATATATAAAGAGAAAAGTATATAAGAGAAAAAGAGAAAAAGTTAACTATAATACAATACAGGTTGCTCAGTGCAACTCACTGGAGTCCTTTGTAGAGCAATCCAGGCTATTGGTTACAGGCAGCAAACGGCAGAGCAACAGTCACCAACTGCCACCAA
>PVJH01026992.1:0-29289 GCA_004026705.1 Nesogale talazaci
CCTAATAGCAAAGAAGTTTTATTTTTTTGCCCCCTGGCCCACTCGAATCGAGTAAAATGAAATTATCTCCCTGGCTCTGGGATCTGGATCTGTGCTCAGTGAGAAACTGAAACGGAAGCTTACTCCAAAGGGTCTGTGTTATGTTGAAAACCTCTGGGCAGTCTAGCTAACTTCTGGCATTCCTTAGCATGGGCTCCTTCAGTATGCAAATGTATGTTAAGGGACTCCTACCTGTTGTTTGGAATTAAACAATGACTTTGGGATTTGCAGTTTTACCAAGAAAAGATATTTCTCGCTTTTTTATATTGGGCTAATGGAGTGCCCTGATTGGGGGTGTCATGCTGAACCCCAGAGTGGGAGTTCTAGCTTATCAGGGCGGTTGTTTTTTTTCCCTTGGCCAAATGGAACTGAACTTGCCCCTTGGACTATGAGTAGCCACTTATTTTCTGCCACACCATGACCTGACTGGTAAATTGCCTTCTTTTTCTTCTGCTCCAAATGTATGGTTACCCACAGACGCTGATCCCCAGCCTATGAGCTCAAGGCAGCTAACAGGTAGCTTTGGTGTGGGGACCTGTGCCCCTTTAAGACATCAATCTGGGGAAATCACTACTTGCTGTCAATCTAGGGCACGGCTAGCTCTTCAGCTGGAGCCCGTGAGCCCTGCACGCTGAATCTCGAGTGATTTAGTTCGCTCTTGGGTTGCTTTGAGAGTGGAAATCACAAAAAATCAAGGTTCCGAGCAGACTCTAGTACCCTGATTCCAATTTCAGGGCTCTGCTTCCCAGTCTCCTTCACCTTGAGTAGAAATGTTCTGGTCTGGCAGCAGGAGTTCCAGGTGGGTGAATCTTAACTTGATGCCATCACCTTCCATTGCCATTTTTCTGCTTCTTCATCAGATTTTCGTTTGGTGTAGGCTTCCTAGTGTTTCAATTATTTACTCTGTCCACTGATGGTATCGAAACAACATTCTCCTGAATACCATTTCTGGCATTTTCAAAGCTTTTTCTTCAGAGTATTAGTATTGGATGGCCTGTTAGGTCTCCTGGGAATAATTGACTCTGTTGAATGATGCAGGGGAGAATTTAAAAAAAAGCAGGTAAAAGCAGATGGGATAAGGGGACAAATAGAGAGGCAGGGGGGAGAAAGTGTAATGAAAAATACCAAAAGACTATAAAAATAATAGAGAATGCATTTTATGAACTGTAATGTAACTAATAGATGCTGTAAGGATATATTTCAAGAGGAGCAGGATACAGGGAACAAAAAGAGAGTTAGTGTGGACAGAGATGAAGATAAATTAGCAAGTAGGCGGATGCCACTACGCTGAACCAGATGACAAGCAGGCTCGTATGTAGAGATGGGGACGGTCCTGTGCAGAGGAAACACATGACTTGTGGGTCAGTATAGTGCGGGTGATTGACATTCAGCAGGAATGAGTCTGGTCAGCATGGATTGTGGGCCACCCAAATGCTTCTGTTGAGGTTCCACCATGTGGAAGCCCACTGGGCGGGTCATAGTGGACATTTTCAGTGGGGATGGTGAGCAGGGTCTCTCTCTTGATGTGGGAGTGCCTCTGTAGTGGGCAGCAGGAGTTGTTCGTTTACTGAGATGGACCATGCATGGCTTATGAGGTGGGGACTGGGATTGGCCAAGGGAGAATGATAGCTGAGTTTCCTGAGGGAGAGAGTGCCTCTGTGCTGTGTACTAGGAGATGATCATTATCTGAGAAGGGTCACCAGGGCCAATTAAAGTGGCAGGATTTGCTCAGTGGGTATCAGAGGGAGCAGGAATTGCAGAGTTGGGTGTGCATGACTGACCAGGGTCATTGATCAATCATGAAGGGAAAACACAGAAGTGGAGGCAGCCATAGGTACTGATGTGTCCCAGCTCTGCTAACAATGCCCACCTGAGTTCTCAGATAGCCATGTGTTGAACTGCACTCCCTTCCCCCCTTTCTCTCCACATGTGGCAGTCATGTGTTTATGTTAATTTCATGATTGAGATGTAGGAATGGAAACTAGCCTATTAATCTGGAGATAGCCATTGAGTAGCCAATGAGGCCTTCGTGTGGGCATGGCTTTCTCCTGAGACTTCTGGAAAATATCCTTGTGGAGATGAGAAGCTATCTCCCCAGTGGTCTCAGAGACAATAAACTACTGACAAGACAAGATGGCAGCATCCGAGTTGCTGAAGGAGCCAGAGGAGAAGCTACACGGCCTTGCCCTGATGGAACCAGACCTCTGAAGCTGAAAAAGCTACATGGAGATCCCTGCCAGTGCTGAGATGCTTCTACCACCACTGGATATTCTTGATGGACCCTGAGCCTTGAAAGCGAGGAGCCATGGGGAGACCCCTGCCAGCGCCGGGATTCTGCACCCACTGACCTGTGACTTTGTGAGTCAGAAGGAGACATTATAGACTAATATCAAGCATATGGGCTAATAATATCAGACTTAGGACTTTGAACTGGACTGGGCTGGGATGCTTTCTCAATGTCCCATTCCTCTTGTATATAAACCCTCTCCTTATGTCCATATGCATGTCTATGAGTCTGTTTCTCTAGTCTACCCGGCCTGACACAGCACATTCCCATATACTTTTGGTTGTAGATATCTAGTTCTACTAGTTTTGAAATTAGTCTGGTTTGCAAAGATCCTCGTTCTTCCTTCTAGCTTTTCTTCTCCTTCTCTTCCTTTTTCTTGACCCTTTTAAAGGAATGCCTCCATGCTTGTTCAATAGAGGCTACCTTACTGAAACTTACTTTTTTTGGTGGTGGGGGGGTGCATCACTGCCCTCTGGTGGTTGTGGGAGCTACTCAGTGCTGTTCCTGAGAGCCGCCGCTGGATTTGAACCACCAAGCCCGCAGGCTGCAGTCCTGCACTCAACCACTTACGCCACTGGGGCTCAGCCCCCTGAAACTTCTTTTATGATGTATTTTAAATATTTCAAAACTACTAGAGTTTTATGCCATTTTTACGATTTGCTTTTGTTTATTATTTTTTACTTTAAGAAATTTAAATAAACCATCCTGATAACTACTGTATATATTATTCCAATCTCTACCTTCATTTAGTTTAGATAAAATGAAAATACCATTTCTTAAGCAAACCAATAAGCAGCATTCCTTAGTTTTAATATTTTCTTAACTAATTAAAAACAAATAAAAATATTATTATTTAATTCCTTGAGCTCCTGATTTTGCATTCAATGTACCCCATTCAATGTTCTGTTTTATTTACCAATATAGTGATATAAATTAGTGATAAGCTAAGCAAATGATTAGGGAAAGTTTGCTTTTTAAAATAAAATAGCCTTGGGGCTGAGCCCCGGTGGCATACTGGTTGTGCATGGGACTGTGGTCCACTGGGATGGAGGTTCAATTCCAGCAGCGGCTCCACAGGAGCAAAGGCTGGGCCTCCTACTCCCACCACCAGAGGGCAGTGATGCCCCTCTCCCCCCAAAAATACCCTCTCCCTCCCAATTGAAATGCTTTCCAAAATGAGCTTATTGATTAGAGGAACATTTTCACATTTTTCTATTGCAGGACTACAATTTGCAGAGAAGTTAAATAAAATGTTTCTTCTTTCATGTTGAGCAACGAGAATCAGAGATTATAAATTAGACACAGTCACTCAAAGACCCACAAACTCATTGTAATGGAGTCAATTCTGACTCAAAGCAGCCCCATAGGAAAGACAGAGCAGCACTGTCTCTTTGTATTTCTGAGACTATGACTCTTCACAGCAGTAGAAGGTATTATGGTTCTACCAAGGTGGTTTCGAATTGCTGGCTTTGCCATCTTTAGCATAACTACCACACAACCAAGACTTCTGGCACAATAGCTACTACATTATAATAATTGAGTGCTTTGTAAATGATCTTGTTTTCATAATGATTGGTGTAATCACTCTTCTATGTAAAATGAGGATGGCCAAATAGTTGTAAATTTACATGCAGCTTTCTTACTTAAAATAATTCTAATACCATAGTCTTAAAAGTGATACTTACAATCAACCTTTACATATAGTCTATGGAAACAAAATTTTCTCTTTTCTAGAAATAAATTTTTTTGTGCTATCACAACAGAACATTTTTTGGTGGGATGATATAATCATTCAAATTTTTCTTCCCAATTTTCACTATTCTTTCCATGTTCAATTGAAGAGCTGAAATATCGGAGATTGTTTCTTCTTCACTAAAGTAACGCTTTCTTTCTTTTTTAATGTAAACAAAACTGGACTCACTACTGTGAAGTCAATCCTGGCTTATATGCACCCTAGAGGACAAGGCATTCTGAGACTGCAAATCTCTATGAGAGTAGAAAACCCTGTCTTCCTTTCAAGGAAGGAGTGGCTGCTAGTTTCAAACTGCTGAGTTCATATTTCACAGTCCAACACACTTTTGTACATAGCGGTTTATTTCTCCATTTTTTCTCATAGACAAGCATTTTGTATGTTTCAATTTTTTGCTATTGTGAATAGCACTGTCATAAACATGAGTGTGCATGTGTCTCCTTTTGTTCTTTGAATTTGCAATTTTTTTAATGTTAGCAGTTCATTGACATGTAATTCACCTGTCATATAATTGCAATCAACTCTACAATCATTTTTAGAAATTTTTTGTACTCATTATTAACTCTTTATTTCCTCCCAACTTCCCCTGTCATAAATTAGAAATTGCTAATTCAGCTACTATCTCTATATATTTACCATCCTAGATTTTGCATAAAGCAACACACACACAACAAACCACAAAAGTTCTTGCATTATCTTAAAATACCATGTTAAAGTAGATCTTTTTCATGTAATGTTCACAAATCTTAGTCATTTATCTAATCTAATTATTTTGTTTCATAACACAAAATAAGTTTGATGCTCAAGTGGAATCATTGGGTACTACCACAGAATGATTAAAATTTTTTATCTTATTAAAGTGTTGATAATGAATGAGTAGCTTAACCCTACAAAAATATTTACTCTCTCTCCTTTTATAAAAATCCCTTTTCAAAATTTAGAAGAAAACTATAAGTTATAGGTACTGACTATATTCATTCAAAAATACTTAATTAAATAAATATTTAAATGGTCTTGTGTGGTGGAAGAAACATAAGTAAGATAAAGTTTACATTAATGGAGATTTGGGTGAATAGTGCATTTCAGTTAAATTCTGAGCACCAGGATCAAAGAAGGTGTGGCAGTCATCTGCTTATGTTAATTTTATAATTGAAATGTAGGGGTGGAGTCTGGCCTGTTAATCAGGAGAAAGCCATTGAGTAGCTGATGAGGCCTCTGTGTGGGCATGGCTTTCACCTGAGACTCCTGGGAAATCTCGCGGTATTTCCCTCGTGAAGATGAGAAGCTATCTTCCCCAGTTGTTGGGAGTTAGTTTCAGAGACGATGAATCACAGACAACACAAGATGGCAGTGTCCGAGAAGCTGGAGGAGCCAGTGGAGAGACCACTTGGCTTTGCTCTGATGAAGACAGACCTCTGAAGCTGGAGTGGCATGCTGTTGATGGACCTGAGCCCTGGAAGCAAGGAGCCATGGGGAGACCCCTGCTAGTGCCAGAATTCTGCACCCACTGACCTATGACTTCCTGAGTCGGAAGCAGACTTTAAAGAATGACTTCAGGCATATGGGTTAATATTGAACTTATGACTTTGCACTGGACTGGATTGGAATGCTTTCTTAGTGTCACATTTCTTTTGTATATAAACCCTTTCCTTATACCTATATGCCTGTCTCTGAAATTTGTTCCTCTAGTCTACCCGGACTAACTCAGAAGGTTACAGCCTGCAGTGGAGTCCTAAATCCATTTTGATTTCTCATGTAGATCCAGCTTTCATTGAGTGAAAAGTAAGACGAAAAGTTTTGTTCTTGTGCTGTGTGTGTCTGACGGAGAATTACTACCACAGTCCAATGAGGGGCCTACTCACCCTCAAAGAGGATCCTGCTTAAAATTAGGATACTCGATTTAAATTGCCATCTCCAATAATTATGAATGCATTGTTGATTGTGTGATGACTTTTAGACTGAAAAACTTGGTAGAATTCTTCAATCTCTTCATCACTGGCTTTAATAGGGAGTGCTCTGGGGGCACTCACTGAGCTGCTGACCGAAGGTCACTGGTTTGAACTTTCTAGATGCACTGTGTAAAAAGAAGAGACTGTCTACTCCTACAAAGATTTGCAATTTTTTTCTGCCTTATAGGGTCATCAGAGTTCCAAATAAACTCCATGGCAGTGAGTTTGTTTTTTGGAGCTCTTGTGGTTGGCAGATAAAATTTAATGATAAATGTATTGACTGAATTTCTGTGAAAGTTTATGGCTATTATCCTGTCACAGACAGGAAAGCATTGTGCCAAAATGCAGCCTCGAGTCTATCCCACCTGAATTTTGAGCCCATCTCAAACATGAATTATAAAGACTTGAGGAGTTGTGGGATGACATCAAGAACATCAAACCTGATGTACTATTTAAAGCACTATGGCAAAGAGAAGAGTGCAAAGATCAAATTTGGAGTCAAAAAGACAGAAGATTCCTTACTTTTCCTAATTTCTAATTTATCTTGTCAGTTACTTTTTAAAATTTGTTCTATTGTCATATCATTCATATTACTTACAGCTTTCATTTAAAACATATTGAAAAAAAGTGGTGAAACCACCACCACTATAAACTTTAGAACATTTTCACCATTTTTGTCCATTATTGATTCCCCATTATTTCCCAACTTTCCCTCTATAAACCTAAGGAACTATTAATAGAATTACTGTTTCTATGCATCTGAATCTCATATAAAGATCCTACAAAATACCCCAAGTAACAAAATATAACAGAAAAAAACTCATTCCAAGAGATAACAGAAGATAATAGTAACCAGAAAAAATAAAAAATTGCGTCAAAGGGAAAAAATGATAATATGTTAAAATTTAGGTTAACTATATCTGCAGTAATCCACTTTTCAATGTACTCTGCCTGCAAGCTAGAATAGTTATGTTGCAAGGATATTTATGTTGCTCAGTCAATTGTCTGAAAGAATTCATTGAAAGCTTAATCTACATGTGAACTCTGCAAATGGATATTGGGTTTTCACTGTCATACAAAGCCTTCTCCAAACTGGGTGCTCAGAATTTAATCTCTAACACAATTCCCTTCTCTGGTCTTGGACTTTATTATTTATAGTCCTTGGATCATCTGGGCTGGTAAGCTACTTTAATGTGGATTTAGCTGACTATCTCATATAGATGGCTACTAATTTTAATGTAAGCCATTAAGTTTCAAGGCATTCTTTCTGAAAGCTGTGCATCATCTGTGCATCTACCACACTTTTCTATGCACTCATGTCCTCGGGGATTACTTCATGAAGCAGAACCATGACATAACAACTAATTGTTCTTCAATTAGTGCTTATAAAGATATGTGAGTTCAAAGTCCACTTATATACTTCAAGTATATATATATATATGTATGTATATATATATATATATATATATATCAGGTCAACTTTAGAGGCAATCTTAGCAGTTTCTTTAGAAATTATTCATGAAATGTGCTCTTCATTGTTATGTAGCTAAAGCATGGGTTATAGTCCATTGATGTGACTCCTCTAGTCATAAGTTACTGTGTGATAGATTATAAATCTGGACAGTATATGCCTGTGACTAAAGTTTCATTTGGGAGGACTTTATCTTCTAATGGACAAAAATAGGGTAGGATTGATACATGACTTTTGCTATTATGCTGTACTTAGTGACATGTAGTCAATTCCAACATATAGTCTTTCAGACATTTCTCTACATTCACATCTTCATAAAAGGTGTGAATCAAGCCACACCCTTTGTTTTCTTGAGGGCATCTTTAAAAACCGTCCATTAGCAGCTGGTGTGAATCAAGGACATACTTTGTTTTCTTGGAGGAATCTTTGATTCTACCAATCTACAGCATGTGACATGAGATACCATCATTTCTGTTATCTGGATATAAAATCACACAACCATAGTGTTCTAACAGACGTTGCCTCACCTGGAAAACCAGACCCGTATTTCCTGCTGAACTTTGGTAGAATCCAGAAGAATTACTGTTCCTTCTGGACATTATTGGGTTTGGGTTTTGGCCTTTGAATTTTGCTCTCTGCTATCTGGCATTTGGATTTGAGACTGAATAGACTCATTACAATATGATTGGTTTCATGAAAGCTTTGTGAGTTTCAGTGGGATAGTGTATCGAATTGAAGAACCCAAGGACATGGGGTGGGGGATATACTCAAGGGAGGAATGGGCTATAAATAGAACAAATACTATCTTTTAAAATCTGTAAAGATTGTACATAATTAATCTCAAAATCCCTCAGCCTAGCATTTTATTCATTCTTCTAAAAGAAATTATTATCATGAAGTAAATGGGAAAAAAGATGAAGAGTTGAAGAGTAGAGATGGCAACTCTAGAAGACACAGGAAAGGAATATATTCAAATATATAAAACTTGGATTTAAAAGCAATCAGCATACATCAAGTTAAAAGAATTAGAGAAAAAATCATTATGTTGGAATTTGGGGTCTCTTAGATGAGAAAAGAGACCCCAAATTCAAACATAATTTATAGAGTCTCAAAATTCAAACAACTTATAGAGACTGATTTATTAAATCCTAATCAAGGCAAACACATAGAAGGATAAATCATTTAGAGGAAAGAGATCATCTGCATGAAGCCATATATTGGTGTCAAAGGATTCCCATTAAACTGGCCCCTTAAACAGGACATGGAAAACAAAGGAAACTGTCCCCAAATCATGATTAAAATTCATTGCAATGGAGTTGATTCTAATTCATAGAGACACCATAGGACAGAGTAGAATTGTAGCTTTGGAGTTCCAAAACTTTAAAACTTTGATGGGTACAGAAATCTCTTTCTTCTGCTGAACACCTTGTCGGTTTGAACTTCTGATCTAGCTAGCAGGTCAAGGAGTAATCTAGGGAACATAGAACCAGGGTTCTTAGAAGTATGATTGTTGGCAGATCAATACTTCACAGTTTTTGATTGTGCTACAGAAGGATAAAAGTGATCACTATTTCAGAATGGGAAAATTACATGACTGGTTTAGGGTTTTCTAAATAAGGGTGTAATTTAATATTATGTGTTCCTTATTGTTGTTAGGTGTCCATAAGTCAATTCTACTTTATAGTGACCCATTGTCCAAGAGAATGATACACTACCTGTTCCTGTGCCATTTTCCCAGTTGTTATGCTTAAGCTCCTTGTTGCAGCTACTGCCCTTCAACTTTAACAAGCATAATTTCTTTTTCCAGGGAGTAGTCTTTCCTGGAAACATGTCCAAAGTACAGGGGAGTAGTAATTCCCCCACTTCTGCCAGCCCCCCAAAAAAACATGAGAAAAATTTATGGATACAACTTTCATAGTACACTTTTTAATTTTAATTTTTCCAGGTTAGGCAAGCATCCAACAACTCACAGAGTGAATGTACCAGTGGCATCACCTGAGAAGTGAGTTTTTTCGTGAAAGCAATTTCTGTCAGACATCGTTTTTTTTCGTGATGACCAATTTAAGAGAATAGTGTGCAGATTTGAAATTTTATTTACTTTCACGGAAACTGTTGTAATGTTGAACATAGTTTACAAGGACAGCATTAAGGGAAAAACTAAATTGTAAATGCTGCTTTCTTCATTTCGAAAAAGGTGAAATGTTGATTGATGACATACCGCCTTCTGGATGCCCATCAACTTCCAAGTGGACCAAAATGTTTACAAAATTCATACACTTGTGTCTGAATGTGGACCACTGAAAAGATGAGGAAGTTATCTGAATTATCTTGATGCTCCATTCAGCAAAATTTAACCGAAGTTTTTGAATGATAAGGATTGCTGCAAAATGTGTGCCTTGGCTTCTGACTGACCAGGATAGAGTGTCAAATGGAAACATGTTGTTCTCTGAAAGTACAGTTTCAAAGCAACCCAGATTATTATTCCAAGGTCATTAGTGGTTAGAAGACATGGTGCTATTTTTGCTACCCAATCAAGGGAAGTTAAAAAAAATCAAGACTATGCACATTTGGTTTTCTTGATGCGAGGAGTATAGTGCATTTGGAGTTCATTCCACCAGGGCAGACTGTAAATCAAGTTTTTTATTTAGAAGTTCTGAAAAGATTGTGTAAGAGTGGGTGACCAAACGAAGACTGATGTGGAGCAGACAGGGGATTGTTTTTGCCAGTATGACAATTCACCTGCTCGCACAGACATCTCAGTGAACCTGTTTTGGGTGAAAAACAGCATGCCTCTCTTGCCTCATGCACCTTGCTTACCTGACTTCATTCTGTGTGAATTCTTTTTGTTTCCTTGAATGAAATGGGACAGGAAAGGTCAGTAATTTGGCAATGTAGAAAAGGTGAAGGAAAAAACGAGGGCGGTCCTGTCAGCCATCCAAACAAATGAGTTTGAAAACTGTGTTCAAGTCTGAGATTGCAGGTTTGACAAATGTATTGGTGAAATGGAGAGTACTTTGCAGGTGATAAAGTTGTTTTGTAAAATAATTTAAATACACCGCTTAAAAAAACATTTTGGGGTAATCTCCTCATATAATACTAAAAATGATTTATACTTGATTTATTCTTCCTTCTAGTGATTGATACTTTTTGCTTTTTCTAAGTAAGTGGATCACAATCATTTCCTACCAAACATGCTACCAATAGAAGGTGCAGTGAAAAAAAGATGACAATAGCCAGGAGCCTTTCTCACTTAATTTCCCCTACAATTCACTTCTAGTGGCCATGTGTAATTCTATCTGCAGTACTGCTGAAGAATGTGCTGTCCTTTGAGGAGACTTAGGAGCAAAATATAAAATTGGCTGGGAAGTCCACATCACCCACACATGCCACTTTCTCTTTAATTTTTCATGTTAAAATGACCCCATCATATTAAAACATATTGAGTTTATAATACTATTTGTTGAATCTGAAAAGAAAACCATTTGCACAGAACAAAGCATTAACAAAGTTGAAATGCGTAATAATACTTCAGGCACCACATCTAGTTCAATAAGAATTCAGTGAGAGTTGGGTGTTTGGCTATGAACTGCAAGATCTGTAGTCCAAAACCACGAGGTGATGCTTTCTGCTCCTATAAAGAATGATGCTCTCAAAAAATGACAGAGACAGTTGATGTGACTCAGCGTCAATTTAATGGCAGTGAGAGAGAAAAGCTGCAAGAATATGGAGTCTCTACTCATGGGTGTGATGCTAAACCAGTGAAGGGATGAGGTGAGTTATTTTTCCTCCTTCAGTAAAAGGTGCAAGTACATTTCTACTGATTCAATTGAATCAACTTCAAGAGTCAAATGCAAGTTGTCATTTCCTGTTTTAGATTTGTGACAGAAGTGTGACTTTGGGGACTTATCAACGGGCTTCAAAAATGACAGTGAGACAGAATATTGAAATAAAAACCAGGGATAGCAGGAAAAGTCTTCTTTTGTTCAAAAGTGACTGTCAATAATTTCTCATTCGCATGAAATGGAAATGCCCAAAGCAGGAAAGAAGGCTTGAATTCATATATTTCTATTATGGCTACTGATGGTTTGTTTAGGGAAGAGGGGAATGTCCCATTTGATTAGGTACAGATAATAGTAGGATTCAATAGCAGAAACTACCAAGAAGTATTTCCCTAAAGGCAACTTCAGAGCTGGGATCTGAACTATGGTTCAAGATTTATCCAGGAAAAGCTATCGGCACTATTAGAATGATTAAGAAAAAATAGTAATGATGATGCCATGAATTAGATCCAGTATTTCACCAGCCATTTCAACTAGCCGGCCATTATATTGTGTTCTGCAAATTTTGCTAAAGAAGCAATGATATGTATACATGTATGCCTATGGATTGTACTGGTCTATCAAGAAATGGATTTCACAGTAGAAGCAAATAAATCTAGTCTGGGTCATATCCATGGGTCATTTTTTTGTTTTTCAAGTATGAAATGTTATTTTTGCTTATTTATTTTAATACTTTTATTGGGGTATAGCTCCCATCACAATCCATACATTCATCCATTGTATCAAGCACATTTGTACATATGCTGTCATCATCATTTTCAAAACATTGCCCTTCTATTTGAGCCCTTGACATCAGCTCCCCATTTCCCCTTCCCTCTTCTCTCCTCCCTCCCTTATGAACCCTTGATAAATTGTAAACTATTGTTTTCATATCTTACATCATCCTCTGTCACTCTTCATGACTTTTCTGCTTTTTGTCCCTCTGGGAGGGGTTTATATGTTGACCCTTATGATGGATTCCCCTTTTTCCCCCATCACTTTCCCCCTATTCTCTTGGTACCTCTATTTTCATTTTTGACCCTGAGGGACTTATCCTGGATTCCCTATGTATGTGGTGGACTCTTATTGTATTTATAGGGTTCTAAATATAGGCATTTACATATGTAAATATATTTATATGTAATGAGAGGGAAATAGATTAGATTTGCAGGTGGACATTGGGCCTCCACTCAAGTACTCCTTCAACACAAGAACACTTTGATCTAATAATCTGGCATTCTATGATGATCACCTTTACAACATGATCACTGAAGGCAAAATAGGTGCTTAAGCAAATGTGGTGAAGAAAGCTGAAAGTGCTTGTCTATCAAAAGATATAGCATCTGGGGTCTTAAAGACTTGGAGATAACCAAACAACTATGTATCTGAGAAGCAAAGACTGCATAGAAACACAGCATGCAGGGTAATCATGAGATGTCCATAGAATCAGGTATCAAGCCCCTAAGACTCAGAACAAAATCATAACCAACCTGAATGTGGGGAGTGGAGTGTGTAGTGAGAGTGAAGTGTGGAGTGGAGACCCAAAGTCCATCTACAGACAATTGGACATCCCCTCACAGAAGGGTCATAAGGAAGAGATCAGCCAGTTGGGGTACAGTAGAGCACCATTGAAACATATAACTTTCCATTAGTTCTTTAATGTTTCCCTTCCCCCACTATCATGACCTCAATTCTATCTTACAAATAGGATTAGACCAGAATATGCACACTTCTACAGACAAAAGTCTATGGGCCATTTTTTAAGCTGGAGCCTGGTGCATGTAGCTATAGGAACTGATGAACCAGGGCAGGAAGCCCACAGATTCTGATAAAGATTTACAACCCCAGAAATTCTGTATAGGATCACTGTGAGTGGAAATCGACTAGATGGCAATGGGGAAGGATTACTCTTGCCCAGAACTGTATTCCAAAAGTACATACACAGCACTGCAAAGACTATTTAAAGGTAGTTTTTACTTTAAGAAGAAATTATTGTTATTTCATCTACTTATATTATTCTGTGAAAACCTCTTTGTAAGCTATTAATGAGAATACCAATGTGTCTTGAGCGTCTGTGTAGTGGAACCCATTATTAAAAGCAGTCAGCACAATGCACAGTTCTTAAGGTTATTGCTACTCTGTCTCTACTTACAGATACAGGAAAAGATGTTGACTAGCATGTCAGAGAAAAAATAAAAATGGATATTATTTGAAGCAAAGTACTTGCTTCCAGACAGTACTATTCCATAGACTTGATCATTATTTTATACTACTTCTTTGCTAATGTTCCAGTAATATTATCATAAACATTTTATAAATGCAGAGAACTAAGCTGAGAGAAATTGCTTAAGGTAATAGAGCTCATAGTGGTTGCAGAGCTTAAACCCAGACAGAGTTCATACTTATAAATATTACACTGCAATAGATGTTCACATACCTCCTTCCTCACAACGGAGCTACAGTTTCATTCAAAGGCAATCAATTATAATGAATTTCCATCAGAATAACTGACTAGTTTTTAAATTTTCTTATTTTTAATTTCTCTAAAAGTGAAATTGGGGGAACTCGTCTATGCTTTTGTTATTAAAATAGAACTATATTAAAATTTTTCATCACCAAAAAGGTATGAGTTCTTCTCACACAATCCAGATTGAAAATAAGTCTATTTCTGGCCATCCCAAGGTTAAAAAAAGATTTGATTTAAGAATAAATTCTGTATTTAAAATACTACAAGGTATATTCAAATTGTGTTTATTTTTAACATTACATTTTCTACTTTGTCTTTAAGAGAGGAATTTAAATATGGGAACCCTGAAATCTTTCCCATTATGTTTTGCCTTCCTGTTACAGTCTTCATGTTAATTGTGTCCCATCATGATGACCCCATAGAAAATGGTTGACTGAGACTTTAAATCTTTGTGGATGGCTGAAGTGTAGACAAGAACAAAATCAGGAGATGACTGCAGACAAATCCTCTCAGTAGTACACTTGTCTTACACTTGCCTTAGTCTTGTTCAAATTCAGTGCCTGGATTTCTGAGACACAAAATCTTACAGGACTGGGCAGTTACATTTTTCTTCTGGGGAATGACTGGTGCGGTGAGACCATTAATCTTGTCTGCATAGTTCAATGCACAGCACACTATGGCACCAGGATATTTCCTTGTTCTTATTCTTAGATGCTCTCCAGTCAGTTTGGACTCAAAATGACCCTATATGGAATAGAATATAGACTGAAACAAAACACTGCCAGGGCCGGTGCCTTCCTCACAATGGTTCTCATATTCAAGTCCATTCTTTCAGCTGCCATGTCAATTCATCTTGTCAAGGGATTTCCTTTTTTGTTGCTGGATCTCCACTTTATCAAACTTGATGTCCTACACTAGAGTCTAGTCTTTCCTGATAACATTTCCAAAGTCATGAGATGAAGTCTTTTCCTCTCATCTCTAAGGATGATTATGGTTCTATTTCTTACAAGATAGATCTGTTTCTTTTTTTGGTCACCTATAATACTTTCAATGTACTTTACCAACACCATAATTAAAATGCATCGATTTTTTCTGCATTTCATATTCAGTGTCTACCTTCCACATGGATAGGAGGTCCTTCAAGATACCATACCTTGGGGAGGTGTACCTTAGTCTTCAAAGTAACATCCTGTGTTTGACACTTTGAAGAGGTCGTGTGCACCAGATTTACCTAATGCAAGGAGTCACCTTCCCAGTGGCCTCCCCATAGGACAAAGTAGAAGTGCATGTTTGGGTTTCTAAGACCCTTTAGAGCCTAATTCTATTGAAATCAAATGATGGAATCCATCAATATGAGAAAGTTAGATGAGGTACTACAGTGAGGACAAACATCAGTTTCTCTCTCTAAGGATAGTATAAAAGAGAAGGGAGAAGCAAACTTCACATTTCTCGAGAAAGTAATATTCAATTTCCCTGTTCCCAACAGCATTTGAGTGGAATTGAATCAAGTGTCACCTAAAAAGTGCTTTGTGATATGCACATGAATATAATTTATGTCATAATCATGAGCTTCCAGTGCTCAGCGTCCTGTAAATCAGGAGGCTTTGCTTGTGTAATGCCCGTGATGTATCTGGAGATACCCATGCTTTCTTTTGCTCTGACTCCTCTTGCATACCAAGACTGAGATATAAATATTTCATCGAGACTGGATCAAAGGACAGTGCAAGGTCATCGAAAGAGCTAAGCCAACCCTCTATATCACACTAACGACACAGCAGGCTTCTGTAGTGAACAAGGGAATTCAAAACAAAATTGAAAAGTGAAACACCAAAGATATTTTTATTATTATTAGCATAATGAAAATCCACATGGAAATCTGGAAAAGTGGCATCCAGTTTTGATGAGGGGAAAATAGAGTAGCCGTAGCTTCATGGTGATAAACAAACCCGGGGAAGGGAACTTCCATTGTGGTGAAATGTCATAGGAATTTTAGTTAACTTTCATTAGCAGCTATTTAGCCAAAGGTAAACTCTCCAAAGGATACTCTCAACATGTGAAACCCAAACGCTAAGTGCAGCAGCTTTCTCCCTCCCTATCCCTAAGTATAACGGCATATTCATGCTTGTGTATATACCTTATAATCTTTTATTGTGCTATGGGATTGTAAAAACGATTTCACAGCCAGTGGCTTATGAAAACTCCGGCCGTCGCACAGCATTCCTGTGCACTGGATATTCAATTTTGTTGTTGCTCTTGATTCCCTCTTGCATATGTATTTGCCGGGAAACCAATTACCAGATGGCACATGGTTATTTTTACATTTTGTATGGAGGGCTTCCAGCTGATAATTATGACACTACAGGAAGACTCCTATGCTCTGCTTTAAGAATCTTTGGCAGAAGCTGCCATAAGCTTTTCCATTTGACTCACACCTCCTGATGAATATATATTTATAAGTTATTTCTAGATAACTCCTGTGGATATCAGGGGACCATTACCTTTCTTTTAAATGGGACTTCACTAAGAAAACACAAAAGTTCACAAAATAATAAACTCCCCTCCCCCCTATTAAGTTCATCAGTAGAAGAATATCAATTTAAGATTTCCTAGTTCAAGGTAACTCAGGACAAATTGTCATAGCTAGTGCATTTCAGAAACCACACAACCCAGTGGTCTATGTGTGACCAAGGCTTTCAGACTTGTCAGGTGGCATCTATGTGACTACATCTAGTCATTTTTTTATTACCTCTCTTGCTTTAATGCCTGTGAGGAAGGTTTTAAGAGCAAGGCAGAGAGATAAAGGGTGACTGAAAGCAAAGGTAATAGTACGAAATGGCTATAATTACAATTATGTCGTAGTAATCAATCCAGAATTGCAGTGTAGAGGCAGGACTTATAAAACATTAGAATTCGAATTAATAGGCTATACTTTTGTTAGTATATGAACTCCCACCCCAAAAATACATCTCAGTGTCTAGAAAAACACCACGTTGTATTCCTGCTAGGTTCTCAACATGGACACTTCTTTCCAATTTCTTTCATTATATGATTTAAAATGTAGAATATGTGAAACCTTATTTTCTTAAGTTTCACATATGTTTTCCTTTGAATTCACCTGAGTTATAGGAAGTAATGTTGCAGTTACTGTTCTGGTTGTTATTTTTTTTAATATAAGAGAAAAAAAGTGTTGTTCCAATGCACCTAAGCTAATATTGCTTAAATATGCTCTACCTTTCAGACAATATTAATATGATTAAAGGGGGCTGTGAGGTAGTGTTTTCAAACAGCTTAATTAAAATCCAGGGAAAAAATGCCAGCTTGTTTTCCAGTTTCAGTGATAAATATAAAATGCTGTATGGTTGATATGAGAATTTGTCCCCAGAGAATAAAGGAAGGACGCAGTAGAGATCTGTGTGCTTCCAGACTGTATTTTTCTGCTCAACCCCAGTGAACATGAAGCATGCATAATTTGGCATTGCTGTCTTTGTATTTGCATTTAGCACACATACTTTAAGCTAATTAATCAAGAGTGCCCTCCTACTCCCCCCAATAAATAAATTCACTACTCAGTTTGCTGATGGCAATATAGCTAATTCTTTAAATAATGTCTACAGTAAAATTTCAGTTTGATCCTATGTCTATTTTAGGTAAACCAGCATGTCCTGACAGATAATCCATTTACAGAGTAGCCTTCCCTCACCTCATTATATCGTCTTTTATATTAATAGGACAAAAAGAATAAACAAGTGCCAAATAATCCAAATTGAAGCAATTTGATTGTTCATATCATTAAAACACTTGTTTTTCATTTTTTAAAAAAGCAATGAAGTGGAAGCACATTTATTCAAAGAAGCTCTCTATTAAATTGATAGAGCCAAAATTTGCAAACAGGGGAGCAATGGAGAAAAGTGTCACAAGCAGACACTTATTCATAATTTCTGATATTACAGTAATGTCTAAAGTAATCTTATGCTTTGGGTTTTTGTGTGTGTGGCTGGTATCAGAGAAATGTGGTCATTGTTAAGACTGACTCTCATTATGAGCGGGCATGTCTTTAAACCTTCTGCAGTTCTCAGCCTTGATTTGGAACATTAGCATTCTGCAAGACTGTATCCTTGTGCTATTTTGGCAAGTTTTACAATCATTGACTTAGAGCAGGAATCTGATCAGTGTAGCACAAGGTTAAAATAATCCTTGCTCTTCCTGACATTTTTCTTCTCTCATTTTCTGTTAAGGAGGGAACCCGATAGCCGTGGACGATTTCATAAGGGCTGGTGTTTGAAAGTATTCTCTAAAACCACATTAATGGAACAAAATAATGGGGAACCAACTGAGACTGAGGCCTAATTTAAAGTCACTTTGACAAATTAAAGCATTGCCTTTCACCCACAGAACTGTACACCCTACCCCCCTTTGTCTTTTCAGTTAACTTCTGTGGACTCGGGCAACATTAAATATCAAAACATCTAAAAGTAAGTTCTTTAAATAAAACTTGGGAGAAATTTAAGATTAATACAGATATTGCCAGAATGGAGAGTACATGTTTTACTCAAATGGTGCAAAAGAAGAAAACTGTTTTAATGAAATGTATTCTCTATACTCTCTAGACTAGAATATGAATAATTTAATAAAAATCAAGCAGATCAGTAGTGATCAGCTATAAAATGGTTAGAAAACGGAGCATCAAAGTGGAAGATCTAGAATTCTGATAAATAAATCAATTCACTATTGCACCAGACTTATTTTCATAAAACACATTTATACTTTATATTTACAAAAGTTTTTATATGACTTAAATTAAATCTTTAGATTTCTGAAACCAATAGCCATCTCCACTGCCTTTGAGTCCATTGGAACTCATGAAGTAACCCTACAAGACAGAGTAGAACAATTCCATAAAGTTTCCAAGACTACAAGTAATTACAGAAGCAAACTGCTTCATCTTTCTCTCACACAGTGACTGCTGGGCTTGACCAGCCAATCAAAAGATTAGCAGCTCAATGGTTAACCACCATACAACCGAGGATTTTTCTTTAAGTGTTAGATATGCAAAACAAAATTTTCTCTGTTCCATACTCGCATCTCAAAGAGATTTTATACACAGTGCCTTCATTTCTAATCCAAGATAATCATAAACTCATCAAAATAAGAAAGAAAGATAAAGGAAGGGAGTGAGAAAAAGGAAGGGGAAAAAGAGGGTGGATGAAGATACATGTTTACCCAGTAAGGAAAAAAAAGATGTATTTTTATACAAATATATTAAAGGGGAACTAGTTAAACCCTACAAAGCAACAGTGTACATTGTTGCAAACAAAGGATGGCAAAAATAATAAGTTGGAGACAAAGAGAAGGAAAGAGAGATTTTTAAAATTTTGTTCATGTGATTGTGGGAGCAAGTGAACGATTTGTAGGTCATGATACAGATGATATTCTTGCACTCTTGCATTCCAACTATTTCAAGAAAATATCTCTCTTGTAGAAGGTAGAAAAGACAGGCCTTAAGGAAAATCCTTTTTTTTTTTTTTGTAAACACTTAGGTCTTCATTTCAATACATAGGTCTCAAACATTTTATGATCATCTGCTTTACTTAAAGTCTACTAGGGAGTTCTAGCAGTGCTGTAGAGTAGGCATTGGGTCGTTAACTCCAAAGTTGGTGTTTCAAGCCAACCAGCTTTTCCTGGGAGAAAGATGAGGTCATGTGTCCCCATAAAGATTTAAAATCTTGGTAAACCCATGTAGATTTACTATCAGTTAGAATTGACTTGTTTGTTTTAAGGCCAACTGATTTAATCACATATTTTTAAGTATCTATTGCAACTAGATTAGTGTGTGACCAAAGACTTGGTTATAGTGTAGCCAAATTAACACAGATATTAATCATCTTTCGCAGGCTAGGTTCTCAAGAGAAGCAAAACCATTGAAGCTTATGTATGTGTATAGAGAGAGTTGTTGATATCAAGAAAATAGATGTAGTTGTAGACGTGGGCAAGTTTCAAATATGTGGGTCATATCTTCTACTGGCTTGCATAACTGTAGGTAAGGATGAACCCAAGATCAGGAAGAGAGTAGGCTTGTAGATTTGAAGATGAATGAATCCATGTTTAGCAGAACAGATGGCAGGCAGATAATGACTCCCCTCCCAGCTGCAGCAGACCATATGGCAGGCTGTTGGATGAAATTGAAAGAACCAGAGGTCAATGAGTCAGATGCAGGATCCAGACCCAGCATAAAGCAAGGATGCTCCACTAGAACATTCTTTTATATTGGAATCAGATCGTACGTTCAAGAAAACTTTTTTTTTCCAGTTAATTTGATCAAGTCTGTGAGTTGTATAAAGCTGTTGTGTATCACTCTAATCTTCCTGCAACTGATTGGCTGTTCATCACAGATGCCATTCAGGAGGTGGTTGCATTGTACTAGACCACATCATGGAGGATTACTAGACTTTGTTTCAAACCACTAAGAATTCTGTTCCCCTCAAGTTGACACAATAGAACTATCAGACTATTTTGCTTTCTTACTTTATTGTATCTTAATACCCAGTAGTAAAGGTGTTGTTACCTCAGTTGTTGCTGTTAGGTGTTGTGGTAGTCATGTGCTTATGTTAATTTTATGATTGAAATGTAGGGGTGGAGTCTAGCCTGTTAATCTGGAGATAGTCATTGAGTAGCCAATGAGGCCTCTTTGTGGGAGTGGTTTTCTCCTGAGACTTTTGGGAAATCTCATGATATTTCCCTTGTGAAGATGAGAAGCTATCTTCCCCAGTTGTTGGGAGTGAGAGGGACGATTAATCACGGACAAGACAAGCTGGCAGCCTCTGAGAAGCTGGAGGAGCCGGCAGAGAGACCACACGGCTTTGCCCTGATGAAGGCAGATCTCTGAAGCTGGAGTGGCCAGATGGAGACCTCTGCCAGTAATGAGTTGCTTCTGCTGTTGATGGACCCTGAGCCCTGGAAGCGAAGAGCCATGGGGAGAACCCCGCCAGCACCGGGACTCTGCACCCACTGACCTGTGACTTTGTGAGTCGGAAGGAGACTTTGTGGACTGATTTTGGGCATATGGGTTAATATCAGACTTGTAACTTTGAGCTGGACTTGGCAGGGATGTTTTCTTAATGTTCTGTGCCTCTTGAATATAAACCCATTCCTTATATCCATATGCGTGTCTTTGAAATTTGTTCCTCCAGTCTACCCGGACTAACACAGGTGTCATCAGTTTAGCTCTTAATGATAGCCACCTCTTTTACAACAGACCTAAACACTGCTAGGCCCTGTGCTGTCACAAGCATGACTGTCTTTGAGCCTTTTTTGAAAGTCACTGTGTCATTCAATAACTTTGAGGATCAAAAGCTTTTCTTTCTCAATAACATATAGAACATCTAAGCAGATTTTCTCAACACAATGCAGCATTTGATTTCTTGACTGCTGCAACCAGGGGCACTGATTAAAACCCAATAAAAGGAAGTACTTTGACAATTTAGATGTTTCATTGCTGTTATGTTTGTTTGGGACCACATGAAAGTATTTTTGTATTTATTCTTTATTTTGATTTGCTATCCATAGTAAAGGCTGACTTTTTATCTCCATCAGTAAGTCTTCAAATCTTGAATGTTTTAAGACAGCAAATTGTTCACAAATCCTTCTCCAGTCCTGATGCTGCATTGCTCTTCATGTAGTCCAGCTTCTTATATTATGTGTTCAGTGTGCAGATTGGTAAGAAAGGAGGAAGGATATGATTCTTGTATGCAGGCCTTTACTTATCTTAAACTAAGTTTTCATTCTTCTTCTATAATCTGTGTGCTGTTTCCATATAAATGCAATTAAGTATTCTGGAGTTTCCATCCTTTGACATGTTTTCCATCATTTGTTATAAATCCACTCAGTTAAATTCATTCATATAGCAAGTAAATATTTTTTCTGGTGTCAGCTTCTTTAAATCAAGATCTACCTGATATTAGTAATGATACCCTTTATTCCTTATCATCTTCTAAATTCATGTATAATTTATGGAAGTTAAAGATTGATTTACCACTTTATTGGTGAATTATCTTCAAAACATTTTACTTGCATGCAATATTAGTGCCGTTATCTGATAAATTACACATTCTTTTCCATCACCTTGGTTGGAAATGGCCACAAATACGGATCTCTTCCTATTGATTAGACAGCTGTCTTCTAAGTTCCTTGGCTTTGATGAGAGAGCAATTTCATATTGCAAGAGTTTATTCAAATATCTGTTAGCTTCATCAATTCTTGGAGGCCCTATTGACAATGTCTCCTGTCTAGCTCATTCTCTTTCAGAGAAAGAGAATAACTCTTTCAGAGTTATTGGTTGCTTCCTGAAATAGTTGAATATTAGGCAATTCTTTCTGATGCAATAACTGTGTATTCCTTCCACCATCTTTTGTTTTTATGTGATTTTGATGAAAGAATCCTTAAATATTGCAACTTGAACCTTAAATATTTTCTCCATTCTTTTCACTTTGAAGAATTCTGAGGATGATTTTACTTTTTTACTACAAAATTTCTTCCATTTCTGTTAGCTACCCTACAATAATACTGGGAGCTGCCAGAAGCTCAGGCCAGGTTCTGGAAAAAGGCATGGAATAAGGGATACCATTTCTGATGTCATATGAATCGTGGCTCAAAGCAGAAAATATCAGAAAGATGCTGATTTGTATTTCGCTAACTATGCAAAGGCATCTGACTGAGTGCACCATAAAAAAAAAAACTGTGGATAGCCTGAAGAAGAATGGAAATTCTGTAAATACTTCATTGTGCTCATTCAGAACTTTTACATGGATCAAGACGCAGTTGTACTAACAAAAAAATGGGAATACAGCATGGTTTAAAATCAGGAAAGATGTGTATCAAAGAGGTATCCTTTCTCCAAACTTGTTCAACCTATATGCTGAGCAAATCTTCAGAGAATATGGATTATCCAAAGAAGAATGCAGAGTCAGGAATGATGAAAGACTTACTAATAGGCAACAGTATGCAGATGACCCACAACCTTGCTTGCTGAAAATGTGAAGGAGGAATTGAAACATTTTGGGGTGAAGATGAAAGATTTTAGCCTTCAATATGGATTGCTGCTCAGTGGGAGGAAGAGCAAAATTCTCACAACTGGACCAATTGACAGCATCATAATAACTGGAGAAAAGGTTGAAGTTGTCAAGAATTTTGTCTTACTTGGATCCACAATCGATGTTAATGGAAGCAGCAATCAAGAAATCAAAAGATGTATTTTATTGGGTAAATTTGCTACACCAGACACCTTTAAAGTATTGAAGAGAAAACAAGGATATTTCCCTTGAGTATTGAGGTGTGCTTGACCTAAGCTATGATTCTCCATTGCATCATATGCATGAGAAATACATTGGATATTGAATAAAGAAGACTGTAGAAAAATCAGTTTGAATTATGGTGCTGGAGAAAAATGCTAAAAGTACCATAGCCTGTTAAAAGAACAAACTGATCTGTATTAGAAGTAGGGCCAGAGGGTTTCTTAGAGGCCAGCAAGGGGTGACTTTGCTTTATATACTTTGGGCATATTCTCCGGAGTGACCAGTCACTGGAGAAGGGCACCATATTTGCTAAAGTAGGAAGGGTGGCAAAAAAAGAAGGCCCTTGACAAAATGGATTGACACATTTTTTTTTATTCGATTGTGCATAGGATCACTATGGGGCAGAGACAACTTCATGCCACCTAACAACAGCAGCACACTCTACATTCAAGAGGAAGCTTCAGGGTCACTTTTGATGTCATCCAATTTGATACTTTCTTTCTTTGGAGTCTTTTTTATAATGACCATTTGCTTTCTTCATGTGGCCATTCCATACCTGCTCTGGTTTTCGGTCATTAGTGCCCAATGTGTCAACTGTATTCTTGAGATGATCTTGAAATTTGCTGGCAATATTGTCAAAGTAATTTTTTAACTCTGATGAACTTGTTTTGATTTTTTAAGCTACAACTTGAACTGACTTGGTGGTCTATTCTGGAGTCAGGGGCTGGCTTTGTTCTGACTAATGATATTGAATTTTCTGATCCAGTATTTCCAGAGAGGCAATGTAAATATTTCAGTGTACTTCTTCTGGCATAGGTCTGTTTATAGTCATGAAAAGGAATATTTATCATGAATACATCCTTATTTTTTCATGTTCTATCAAGGCATTTCTGACAAGGTTTCTATCATTTAGCATGTATTTTCCACCTACTAGTCCTTCTATTTGGTCTCAGATTTTCATTCTAATCTCCAATAACTGTAATTGCATTTTGAATTCATGTTTGATTATCAGATTGCAGAAGTTGGTTAAAAAATCTTTATCTTCAGCTTTGGCATAACGATTTCTGCATAAGTTTTAATAGCAGTCTTATTAACTAGTTGTTTGTAGCAATCTGGTTATTATCCTATTGTTGTTAGAGTACTTTTTGTTTTGTTTTGTTTTGTGGGCATCACTTCCATCTAGCAGCCTTGCTGCTGCTGGATTTGAACCGCCAAGCCAATGGGCTGCAGTCCAGCACTCAACTACTATGCCTCGGGGGCTCAGTCCTGTTAGAGTACTTTTTAAGACTATATTTTGAATGTTCTTTGGATAATGAGTACAATATCTCAATTTTTTTTTATTCCAGGGAACACAGACCACACAATTATGACCATTTCTTTCATGTTGTGTTATGCCACATAACCAGGTAAACATTTCAGAAGTTTTGCTCCATCTACTTCTTTAGATTGATTCTAGTTTCAGAAGGTAATTATTTTCCAGTCATATATTGAGGAGCTCATCTTCCTGGAATATGAGGGCATATCCACCTAAGCCCATCCCACCCCAGGCCCTCAAAAGCAAAAAATTAAGAAATATGGGGAAAAACTCCTCGGGAAGAGCTTTCTCAGTATGTGTCTCCTCCCCCCTCAACAACTATGTAGCAACTCCCTCTGAGTTAGTGCCACCAGTGGTGATGTTTGGGGAGGTTTTCTCTGGTCCCAGTGAATTTTTTCATCAGCAATTTTGCTGAAACCTCCGGCTTTGTGAAAACTGATTTAAGAGAACAGCGTGTGGCTGTGAAATTGTGTTACCTGCTTACGAAAAATGCTGCAGAACCTGTTGTGATGTTGAACACAGTTTACAAGGACAGAGCTAAAGGAAAAACTCAAGTGGACAAGTGCTTTACCCATTTCAGTAAAGATGAAATGTCGTTCAATGACAAATCTCATACTGTATGTCCATCACCTTGCTGAATGGACAAATATGTAGACAAAATTCATGCACTTGTGCTGAACTACCTATGATGGACCATTGAAGAAATGGAGAAGTTATCGGGACTATCTTGGAACTCTGTTCAGCGAATTTTAACAGAAGATTTGGGAAGAAGGGGACCTGAGAAACTTGTGCTTTTGACTCTGACTGATCAGAAAAAAAAGAGTGTCAAGTAGAAACATGCTATGCTTTAAAAGAACAGATCCAAAGTGACCCAGACTCCCCTCCTTCCCGTCCCCCAAGGGTTATTAATGTTGAGGAGATATGGTGCTATTCTTATGACCCAGAAAGCAAACATCACTCAAGTCAGTGGAAGACCCCATCGACACTGCACCCAAACAATGCTCATCGAGTGAAATCAAACAAGATATACTTTCTCTCTCCTTTTTCTTCTTTTTGATGTGAGAGAATAGTGCATTTGTAGTTCATGCTTAAAAGTGTGTGACACAAAAACCCTGATTTGTGGCAGGGGGGGGATTGGATTTGCCACCATGACAATGCACGTGCTCATGGAGCCATATCAGTGTGTCAGTTTGGGGCAAAAGACAGCTTGCCTCTTTTGTCCCAAGCACTTGACCACCTGACCTAGCCCCATATGACCTGACCACCACAGCACTCAGACAGGTGAGTTGAGGCTCAGTATGGGTGGATTAGTTCATAAAACCAATCTACTGAAATTGAGTAATTTTGAAAATAATTCTTCTACTTTTGTTCTCTCCATATTATCTTCATGTCTCTTTTTGTAAGGTAAAATATGATTTAATGTAATTTGATGGCAATGACTTGTTTTCCATGCAATATTATAATGTTTTATTTATAAAAGATGGAGATATGCATGAAAAAGATTTTCAAAAAATCCAATCTTGCCTAGTTTGTAACTATTGGGAAAGTCTAAAGCTAAAATTCACATTAAAAAATTGAAATCATAATCTCCAAAATACATCCAATCTTTTCCCATTTGATATTCACTTTCAAGCATTTGCAGAAAGATATAGCTAATTTTGTCTTTGATTGTTTTCTTTCCCAACATACTTCTGTATGAGGCAGAATATTAGGTAAATGTAAAGACTGAATTGACCCTGGTAGCTAATTTTTCCTTTAAGATAGGGTATGAGAGTAAAATGAGGTTAAAACATAGAAGGAAGTACAGCATGCTAAAGAAAAGAAAGGGATAAAAGACTCCTCCTGAACTGAGGGGGAAAAAACCAATTAAGAAGTAAATATTTCAGCCAAATCATCAGTTTGAGTATGTGTTATTGTTTTTCTCTACTTCAGAACATGTTTTGACATATTGCCAAATAAGTCTGTTCTGTTTTATGGTTTGTTTTCTAACTGAATTGACCGAATTAACTCATTGCCTAAACTTCACAAAAATTCTGTCCAAATTTGAGAAAACTTTATAATATTCATGTAGATTGTTTCTACTATCTGCTAAACAAATGTGCTGGGCACCTTGTGATTTGTCCATCATCTGCAGTTTGAGCCCCACCACCTCGAGCCTTTGATGACTTCTGGAGCTAAATATAAAGATAAACTAGCCTTACTATTGTTGTGCCGTGTTAGTGCAACTATCTTTAAAAAAAGGAGTCTTAAGATGGAAATCTGGGCATAGAGCCATACATTGCCCCAAGGTTCTCAGTTTCCAATTAATCCTTTAACTGTCTTTGAAATGTGCTGTCACTCAGAGAACTGACTTCCTTCTATGATACTCTGCCCACACATTAGTGAATATTTCAGCTGAAGAGACAGCCATGAAATGGCTACATCTTGTTGCAAGCTGAGAGTTTTAAGCTTTTACACGTTACCATGCGCTGAGATTTACAACAGAACAAGATCATGAAAATAGCAACAAAGCAATATTTATTTATAGGAAACAGAAAATGTATGTGCGGTTTATATGAAACCATTGCCAAAGGGTATAATTTGACATTTCTTATTTTAAAAAAATTGTGTGGCACAAGTTGACAGATGATCCATTATGTTCTTTTACAATTAGCCTACACATATTCTTTAAACTTTACGCTTGCAAAGGAAAAAGCAGAGGGTCCATATTTGGTCACAAAAATATTTTTCAAGAGAAAGAATGAAAAGTAGTATTTTCTACTTCCTGTGCTCACATTCAGACATCTTTGGTATACTGGTTCATATGGCCTCAATCATCATGCATCTCCTTCCCAGAGAACATGAATGGGGGAGGTGAGTGTTAAGGCTAAGCTTTCCTGCATTCTACTACTCACAAACTGAGTTTAGAGCACAGATTATTTTTTACCACTCTACACCTCAATCATCTCAACTGTAAAACTAATAAAATAAACCAAACATCATGACATATGGTACAGAGATGAAAAGCTCTCAGAAATAATGTCAACAACACTAAATAAGCCAAATAAATGATATTTCTTCATTTTATTAATGACTATAAGCCTTAATTGCATTTTGTAGTTTATATAACAATTTTGCAAACCTTACTGTTGACTAAAGAGGACAACTCAATGGATTCTGAAAGTTATTTTTCTCGTTTTACAAATGCGTATACTAAAACTTGGCAAAGGTTCATTTATACACTCCAAATCTCATAATGAGGATCACATAACAGATTGAAACTGATATATTCTGGTTCCTGTATTCATTGATTACTTATGATTCCTTCCTAATTCTATGTCATTCCTAATCATTACTCCCTTTGGTACTGATTTTTTATGTATGTGAGACTATAAGAATTATATATGATCAAATGCATTTTAAACACTAGAACTTTTCTAGTTCTCATTTATCTTCTACAATTCTGTTACCCTGGGGTCAATTGTCACTTAATATGGCCCTTGAGAGCCATGGTTCCAGCATCCTTCTTTTAATTTGTTGGGTTGTGGTGCCTTGTGTGTTACTGCGTGCTGGAAGTCATGTTCCTGGTGTTTCAAATAGCAGCAAGATCCTCATAATGGGCAGCTTTCAATGGAGCTGCCAGGCTTACAACAGAAAAGGAAAAAGACACAGGTTGCCTTTGTTGAGGTATCAGCCACCGAGAATGTTAGGAATAACAGCAAAACATTGTGAGATCTAGTGCTGGAATATGAGCCTGTTTGGGTGGAACTCATTTCATGTATCACTAAGGAAGAATTGCCACTTCAAAGTAGAACCGACTTGGTGAGTTAGATGGAGTAAAGCTTTCAGACCAGCTTTTCCTTCTTGGGCACAATTCAAAAGAAAAAGCAACTACAAACATTCATTAATAATTTTCACATAGCATGTACTAAGTATGAATCTTATATATTTGGAGGTTTCAGCTGAAATGGAGCCCATAAAGATAGCTTAGTTATTAGTGAGTTTAAAGGAACTTGCATTTCCATTATGAAAAAAAATTCAAGACTTATCTTGAAGTTCTAGGCTGTCTGTAATAGAATAATATCTGTCTGTCTACTTTAATATGATTATTATACAAATGTATGACCCAACCACTAAAGGTAGTGATGAATAAATGGGAAATTTCTGCCAATTTCATCAATGTGAAATTGCTCAACTCTACAATTAGACTACCTTTACCAAGACTAGTGATTGGAATACGACAGTTAGAAACAAATAAGGATTAGTAGTTGGAAAGGAAGGCAGCAATCTCATGATAGAATTCCACAACAGCCATTCTAGCACTCCAGGTGGAGCTCACTGGATAGAATACACAGGGATCCAATTGAGTATATCTTTGGGGAGAGATGACAGAGCAGCTTAATGTTATCAACTAAAGCAAGGCCAGGGTCTGACCATGAACACTAATGACAGAAGACGTGGTGAATTCTGGGGCTGCCAAACATATTATCATTCAGGAAGAAAGCAAGATGTCATTAAAAATACAATGAGGAAAGAAAATACCAAAGTGGATTTTAATGAAAAGATCAATGTGGATTTCAGAAGATAGTGAAATTTATACTTGAATCTACAGTAGGTAAAACAAATGGGAGAAATGAGTAAATAGATGAACTGAATAGAAAACTTTAACACATAGCTTGCAAAGGAAAAGAAAATATTATAATGAAATGTGCAAACACCTAGAGTTAGTGTGTCAAAAAGAGTATAGTTTCTACATCTCAAGCTGAAAAATGTGAAGAGATAAGTACAATGTTAACTAGTTCTATGGGCAAAACAATAAATGCAGAAGAAGTATCAACAGAGAATGGAAGGAATATACAGGGCTATGATACCAAAGATATTAGTTGGCATTCAACAATTTCAACAGGTAACATTTTATGAAAAACAG
>PVJH01026993.1:0-29129 GCA_004026705.1 Nesogale talazaci
CTCCTTGCCCCGCCTCGCTCCGCAGGTGCTCTTCCCTGAGAAGCAGTGGCTCCCTCCAGAAAAGCTCCCTCAGCTGGAGGCCCTGCTCCCACCCCGCCAGAAAGTGAGGATCACCGACGACATGGATCAGGTGGAGCTGAAGGAGTTCAGTCCCAACGAGCAGAACTGGCGCCAACACAGGGAGGCCTACGAGGAGGACGATGATGGGCCCCGGGCCGGGGTGCAGTGCCAGACGGCCTGAGGGGCGCGGCGCTGGCAGCCCGGCCCGGCGAGCACATGAATGTAAAGTTGGCACAATGAAAATGGCGTCGCTTTCATGGCCTCGTGTTTGGGGTGTCCTGTATATGTGTTCAGCATTCTCAACTGCTGAGTGTCTTTTTTGGTTTTCCTTCTGGTTGTAATTTAAGTTATAGCTTAATTTATATTTAAATGTTCTAAGTGTCAATCATCTCTAGTCTGCATATGGAATCTGTTCATTTACACGGTCAGGATGTTCTTGCCAGGTATCTGGGGCTGAACCGGCACTTTGTGCTTCTAGTGGCTTTGCATAATTCCCGCTGGCCACCGGCCAGGAGAGCCCAGCCCAAGGGTTGCTCTCCCCTCCCTGGGGAGGCCCTTCACCCCCACTCTAGGGCGTAGGTCTTTATCCCCCTCCTGGTCCCCCTGCCGGGCAGTTAGAGGACACACACTCGGGGCTGCTGCCTGGTGCATCCTGAAGGACAATGCACATCTGTGGCTCACCTGTTCCTGGGATCGCAGGGCCACTGCAGTTCCCACTGTCCTGGAACGAGCTGTTTCTGATAATCTCCCTTGGAAAGTTCAGGGACCCCCCCTAAGCCTTGTGGTGAGGACATGTTTTAGATGTCAGGCCGAGGTAACTGTTTGCTTGTGGCACCCCCCACCCCCACCCCCACCCCGGTTCTTCGTCACTTTCTGTTGATAAGCTTCGCAGTGCTCTCACCAAAGTGCTTGCTAGTAAAGCAAAACGAGACTCTCCCCGCCCCCAGCGGCTTAAGCGTGAGAAGCCATGGGCCATACTGGGGGCTCAGCCCCAGGCACGGTCAGCGAGCCCTCAGGACTTGAGGGTCTGGAAGGGCAGCGTGTGTCTGTTTCCCGCCAGCTTCCAAGGCACTGTCCCTCTCCCTGTTGCACAGCCATACTTAAAAGGGCTTCCGCTATGACATGACAGAAAGTGACAGAATGCCCCTGAGCTCCTTGGACGCAGGTGGACGCCCACTTGAATCTAGGCTTACCTCAACCACAAGCCATTACTCTCCGTTCCCACTCCGCACGAAGGCCAACTGCCACGTCAGGTCGACCCTCGTCTGGTTGGAGTTTGACGTCGAGCAGGGACCCGACCCAGGAAGGTCAAAGGACAGACCAGACTGATGGCAGGTGGGGGAGCCAGCTGGATGGACCAGGTTCCAACAGAACATTGCCAGCCGGCAGCCCCAGCTGCTGAGACCTAAGGATGGGTCAAGGATGAACATCACACCCCGTTCTCTGGATGAAGACACACCTGTGGGATTCCATGTACCAAAGGACCACCACTCCAGAGTGTCGTCTCTGTGCTGTGAGCCTCAGATGAACTCTTGCTACGGCGCTACCGTTTGGTACCTGAGCAAAATGACATCGTTCAGCAACTTCCTTGTGTACATGGAGAGGGTGTTGCTCGAAATTGTACCCACCTGTAATTTGTCACTTCAAAAATAAAATTGAGCTGGTATGAGAGAGGAGTGGTTTTGCCTTTCTTTTTGGAGAGCTCAAACAGTCGGGAGCCAGCATGCCTTCACTCCTGCGGTTCCCGCCTTCAGGGAGCGCGTAGTCGGGGCTCTGTGAGTGCCCGTTTCAGGCCACGAGGAAAAGGTAGAGGAAGTCCGTTACACCAGGCACCGGAGCGGCCACCTGAATAGTGTGCGCTGAAGGTCGGAGGGACTTTGCAGGCAGGGGAGAGGGGTGAGTGGGGCCATGTTAGCTCCCTAGGCTCAGTGAGGAGTCACATGGAGGCAGAGAAGACAGCGGAGGGACTTTGCAGGCAGAGGAGAGGGGTGCGTGGGGGGACGTCAGCCCCCCAGACTGCACTCAGCCAGGAGCCATGCTGAGGCAGAGAAGTGCGGAGCTCCGTGGCTACCAGGCACAGGCCAGAGCAGTGGTCGGCAACGTTTTTTTTCTATTGTTTTTCACAAAGATTTTTGCTGGTGGTCACATCGTTTCTATTTTAGATTACGCATTATCTCGGAATACAGAAAATATAAACATACAGATGGATAATTCAATATACCTTAAATACGGAATTATAATTTTATTATATCTACAACTTGAAAGAAATCATAAAACGCTAGTAAACACCAGGTGAATAAAATGAACCCCTATTTAATTAAGAATATTTAATCATTTTAATGGTTTCCTTGATGCTGTTTCATTATCCCTGTAAGGTTTGAGATATTTGGGTGATAATTCGTTGTTTTTAGAACACGTGATTCTGAATTTTCATTAACCTGTTTCGCAATGAATTGAGAATGAAGTTCATTTGGGAAAAAACCCGTTCACATGAGTAGATGGACCCAAAAGCTGATAGTGAAACCAACTTTCTTCATTGAAGAAAACCTGGACGTGATGCCCAACATGTAACTATCATGCTTATGTGATTTTCATCAGGGGCTTCTGGTTGTCTTAAAACCTTGAATTTGTCTCTCCATGTTGCTGACTTTTTAAAGTCAATTAACTCCCTATCAATTTCAAGGAGCTTGAAATATTGCAGGTCCAACACATGGTCCTCCATTTCATCAGGCTTTATTATAAAACTGAACATAGGACTTTAAAGTTCTGAAATCAGGTTTCAAATTCAGTTTGAATGGCATCTATGTAAGTTTAAGCATATCTACTATTGCATTTGTAATTTATGAGTTTTTACTAAAGGAAAATATTTAAATGTTTGTTTCACTAAGTCACCCTGGAATAGCACTATCTTACAACACCTTTTCCATTCTTCATAAAGTTTGAGAATTGTTTGTTTCTTGCCCTGTAAGAGCAAATTTAGATCATTGAAATGATTAGTACTACCTGCTAAGAATTTTAAGAAGCCAATTTTGGAGTTGAGGGAAACTTTCACCAATTTCATTCATAAATATTTCAACTGCATCAGTGCATCCCACAAAGCGATTTAGAACCTTTCCTCTGCTTAAGCAGCGAACTTCAGTTTGCATTAATTACTATATTCACATTCAATTTCTTCTAGACAGGTCTTAAATTTTCTGTGATTCAAGGCAGAACGAGACATAATTGTGTTAGTAATGTTAATCACTACGCTCATCACTTCATTTAACTGTTTAGAGGACACTTTTTTTAGTATACGTGCTGCCGAAGCGAGTACTAGAGGAGGCTTTTGCACATAAATTTTCTTCATGAATTATACAGTGGAATGGAAGCAGTGGTCTTCCAAATCCCTTCTGTAATAGGTTTAGAAAGCCAGCATGTTTTTCTAACATTGCTGGAGCCCCATCAGTTGTGACAGAGAATAATTTTTTCTTCAAATCAAAAACATTTCCATTTTCGATTTCCTACCCCCCCCACCCCATCACTGCCCTGGTGGGAGTAGGAAGCCCAGCCTTGCTCCTGGCGAGCTGCTGCTGGATTTGAACCATCAACCCTGTGGGCCACAGTCCCGCATATAAGCTACGCCACCGGGGCTCAGCTTCCATTTTCAAATTTAATGAATTCTTGACCTTTCTTTAAAATGTCAATACCTTTCGTAGTACCTAACATTAGTGAAAGTATACACAACTCTTCATAAATAACTGGAGAATCAATGGCTCCATAACGAGCAGCTATTGCAAGTCAGTACTTTCAATCACAGACCAGCCCAACAATATCTCTCTCGTTCAAGTCAAACAATGTATACTGCTTTTCATTTTCACCAAGAGCCGGCTGCTGTAAATCGAAAGCACGCACTTCAGTTTGTTGGCAAGAATACCTACCATCTGTCGTAATTAAGAATTGTTTAGTGGGTCACTAGGTGACCCACAGGTCACAGGTTGCTGACCACTGGGCCAGAACCTAAGCAAGCAGAGTAGCCGCCCGCCCTCCAGCGTCACCCAGTGAGCAGGTCAACAAGATGAACAGGGCAAATGAAAGCCTGTGGCAGGGGACGTTTTCATACCCATGAGAGGTGGAGCCAGGGCACATTCCCTCTCTAGTACTCCAGCTCAAATTCTGGGTCTCGGCTCCCGGGAGCTGGCTGCTGCCTTCCCGTGCCTTCCCGTGCCTGGGCTCTCCACTGCCAAGGAAGACAGTCCACTTTGCCATGATTCCTACTGACAGTTCTCCCGCTGCCGGTGCAGGAGAACAAGCATGATCCACGACACAGGCGTTTGCATTAAGAACACTTTATGTTAAGGTATGGACAGCCGTTCCCATGAACAGGGAAAGGCATATATTTTATCTACAAAATTTAAGATTTTGCTACAACAGATACTCCACTTCCTGTAAGCAAGCCTGAAACTGTAAGGAATGTCACATGATCAATCCACGTCCTTGGTGCAGCAGTGGCCTGAAGACTGCTGTTTAAATCGGACAATCATAGATGTGAATTTCCTGGTCATCTCCAACTGACACAATTTTGGATCCATTTCCATTGTACTTTACTCCCCAGACCTGTAAACAAGAGGAAGAAATGTCCTATGAGCGACTTAGAAAGGGTGTTCAAGCTTGCATGCTGCTGGATCTAAAAACTGCGTCCAAGAGGAAGTCCTTTCGAAATCAGTGAGAGGGGCTCGGTCTTTAGTCAGGAGTTTTCCATTATTGCTGTTTCCCCGCCCTTCCCCTAGGAGCCCTGGTGGTGCGGTGGGCTGACCACAAGGGCAGTGGTTCAAACCCACCCGCAGCTCTCTGAGAGAGCGGGAGTCTGTCTGCGGCTGTGAAGCGGCTCGTGCTGCCTCGGAAACCTGATAGGGAGGTGTTGTGAGTCTGGAATGACTTGATGGCAGGGCAGTTGAGTTCGGGGTTTTGGTCCTTCCCCCTAGGAGCCCTGGAGGCACTGTAGGTTAGGTGTCAGACTACGAACCCCAAGGTTGGCAGTTCCTGGGGAGAAAGATGAGGCCGTCCATGAAGATCTGCAGTCTCAGAAACCCTATGTGGGGTCGCTGTGCGTTGGAATCAACTCAATTTGTACCCTAATCACAGGTCACGTCTCACGAATCACTGTGACTGATCAAGCTGACAACCTTCCAGAGGCTCAGAACCCACGGGCTGGAACACACAAGGGACCAGCACATGCTCGCCTTTCATTTCCAGGAAGGAAAGGCCCCCTTTCCTTCCAGCTGCTGTGAAGTCACTGAGGACAGGAACCGTGGCTAACTCTGATCTTCAGCACCCTCCCCTCCACCCCCCTGCTGTTTCTAATTCTCACTTGTCTATTGGAGCCCAGTGGAGCCTGACAGCACTTGGAAGCCGGGCAGCCTGACATGGAGTGCTGATTCGATCGGCTCCATGATGGATCCTCAGAGCCACACCTGCTTCCTGGTTGGAAGTTTACCAGGGAGACTGTGTGTGTGTGTGTGTGTGTCTGTGTAAAATTATACACAGCCCATTCCAGTTTCTCGACACCATCATCAGTGAGTGTTAAGTGGTACATTCTTCACCCTGCGTCAACAGTCTCCTGATTTCCGCTGTTTCACGCTCACCCAACAGTTTAGGGTTACATGCAAAAGTGTACCCCAACTGTTCCCTTTCAGATGCTTTCCCAAGAGGCTCATGCTAAAAAACGATCTAAGAACTTCCCACTTGATCCCGCCATGGGCAGTGTTTAATATTCCAGCTCGTCACAAAACTCTTGTAATCTCTCAGTGACCAGCACTGGCCTCACCTGGAAGCTTACCGAAAATGCTGCCTCTCGGGAGGCCTCAGGTTTCACTCTGGGGAGGGGTTCGCTCGCATGTCACAGACTGAGAAGCACCAAGACACCCAACCAAGTCGTTCACGTTGGCAAAGACTCCTGTCAGAAAAGCTGCTCTTTTCCTAATCTAAAAGCCCTGAACAAGTCATCAGTAGCAGAGAGCCTAACACTTGTTTTTTGGAGATTTTAGTTTTGTTAAATAATTTTATTGGGGGCTCATACAACTCATCGCAATCCATACAAACATCCATTGTATGTCAAGCACGTTTGTTGCCCTCATTGTTCTCAAAACATCTGCTTTCTTTGGTATCAGCTCATTTTTCCTCTTCCTCCCCGTTCTTTCCTCCCTCATGAACCCTGGATAATTTATAAATTATTATTTTGTCATGTCATATACTGTCTGACATAGATACCCTTTTCTATCCCACTTTCCCTCCTCCACCCTCCCAGTATCGCCACTCTCCCCACTGGTCCTGAAGGGATCATCTTTCCTGGATTCCTTGTCTCCCGTTCCTGTCTTTACCACTGCTCATCTTCTGGTCTAGCCAGAATTGTAAGGTAGAATTGGGAACAAGATAGTGGGGAGTGGGGGTGGGTTCAGAAGCATTGAAGAACTAGAGGAAAGTTATGTTGCACTGGTGCTATACTGCACCCTGACTGGCTTGTCTCCTCCCCGTGATCCTTCTGTAAGGGGGTGTCCTGTTACCTAAAGATGGGCTTTGGGTCCCAATCTGTACTTTCCCTGATTCACAATGATATAATTTTCAGTTCTTTGATGCCTGATACCGGATCCCTTTGACACCTCGTGGTGGCACAGGCTGGGGTGCTGCTTCCACGGGAAGCCCCACACTCTCAAGGACCATCGCACGTGTAGGGTGTGAAAAGGAGCCATGCACCCCAGGGGTAAAGATGAGGCTCTTGGTTCTCCGTGAAGATTGTGTCTCTCTTCCCCCCAAAACATAGTCTGGAAGCCCCAGCAAAGTGTCCTACAGGGTCACTGGGTCAGAACCGACTCGATGACAGTGGGTCTGTTTTTTTTTTTTTTTTGGGGGGGGGGCCTCACTGTCCTCTGGTGGTTAGAGTAGGAGGCCCAGCCTTTGCTCCGTGGAGCTGGAATCGAACCTCAATCCCAGTGGGCCGCAGTCCCGTGCACAACCACTATGCCACCGGGGCTCAGCCCAGTGGGTCTGTTTTTAAACGAGAAAACCATCCTGTTCTTGTGAGAGCACTCAACCTGACAAGTGGCAATGCAGCTGCCAGGCAGGGAGGTCCTTACAGCACCAGCTACCGGCACCAGCTGCCAGACCTGCCAAAGCAGACATCTATCTGCAGGCTCTGGGCACGGCTGAGGGCATCTGCCAGCTCTGCGCGCAGACAGCAGCCCAGGAAACCGGCTACTCGCAAGCCCCAGGAGCCTGCAGCCTCGACGAGGGAGCAGCGAGGCCGAGGGCAGAGCTCCGGCCGTGGCGGGTGAGAGGGGACTTGCATGCCGCGCCATACCTGATCCTGGTGATCAAAGAAGGTGTGGATGCAAGTGCGCGTGCCGACATCCCAGACTTTCACACTCTTGTCCGAGGAACTATTTGAAAAAGTGAACGTGAGTATTAGAAGGGCACTTTTGATGGCCGAACTGAATCTGACCAAAACTCTATGCCATCTCACTCAACTTCGCCCTGCCCACCAGCAGAGGGCCCCCGTTTCCCACCGCGCTCCACGCCAGCACGAGGGGAGTGTGATGGGCTGGCCCCCCTATGAAGCAGCCATCATGAGGCCCAGGCACCTCTGCCTCTTACTATGTGAGATGGGCCTATCAAGCCCCCCGATAGCAGCTTTCGGGAGGCTTCTGGAAGGCATGTGGCAAGGTTTTCCATCTGACCGCCCCATGTTTTCAAGCCCGCCCAGCTAATATCGGAATCTAAAAGCCTATTCACACACAGACTTATGGGGTTTTAAGTTACTGTGGTAACACAGGGACTCCTGAAAGCAGCGGTTCTCAACCTGTGAGTCAAGACCCCTTTGGGGGGGGGGGGGGGAGGTCAAAGGATCCTTCCACAGAGGTTCCCTCGTACATCCTGCTCACAGATATTTACACTGATTCATAACAGTAGTAAACTTACAGTGATGAAGTAGCAATGGCATCATTTTATGGTTGGGGGTCACCACAACATGAGGAACTGTTCAAAAGGGTCTTGGTACCAGGAAGGTTGAGAACCACTGCCTTTAAGTAAATCACAGGCTTGATAAGGAAAAGCTAAGAGTTTCACAGCTCAAGAGAACCCACCTTTGTCCAAGCTGAAGACTGGGACACTTGGACTCTCTACTTCATTTCACTATTTCTTTCTTTTTTTTTTTGGGTGGGGGGGCATCACTGCTCTCCGGTGGTGGGAGTAGGAGGCCCAGCCCCACTGCTGGAATTGAACCTCCGTCCCAGTGGGCCGCAGTCCCGCGCACAACCACTACGCCACCAGGGCTCAGCCCCCATTTCACTATTTCAATCAAAGTAAAATACGCTGCAGAAAGTGAGGGAGACCCGAGCAGAAAAGGGCTCACATAGTCTTTGAGTGTTTAGGTAATCTGTACCAGACCTCCCTCCCCCTCCCACCTGCTAGCATTTTTTTTGGGGGGCGCGGGCCGAGGAATCACCAGTACCTGGAAACAAAGTGAGTGTCATCAGGACAGAACGCCACGTTCAGCACCCAGGACGCGTGGCCACTCAGCGTGCCCGCCAAATTGGCATGTTGTCTGCAGTGGGAACATTCCACACAAAACCAAGGTTAACTGTGGGGATGCAGTCACAGAAGCAGCAGAAGGCCCCTTGCTAAGTCTACCCATTCCGTGGGATTAATACCCCTAAGCAGCAGCAGAACTTGAACGCTCGGAATTAGTGTGGTGGCTCCAGGCGAGGGAACAGTCAGTCGGCAGGGTGAGACCACCGAGGGGCAGCGGCAGGCTCTGCACCACCATCTCCTGCGTCCCGCATGCCTCAAGTGCAAGGACAGTGTCCAGAGGCCCTCAACTGAACCCCGTGTCTTCACGAATTTGCGTGTCATCCCTGCGCAGGGGCCATGCTAATCTTCTCTGTATCATTCCAATTTTAGTATATGTGCTGCCGAAGCGAGCACCGCTGTGTCTTGCATAGCCCATTTTTAACCTCACCAAGAGTCAGACCTGTCCAATTACTGCAGCCCTTTTCAACGAGCTTACACACTCCAATCAGATGGCCAGCTTGGCGGCTGTACCCTGGGAAGGGCAGAGAGGCACTGGGGAAGGGGGCCTCAGGGCGACGGGATACAGTGGGACCTGAGGGCAGGGTAGAAGGGGCAAATCCCCCTCAGCAGTAGAATGGAGCACTGCTCCAGACTCCCCACCACGGCAGGGTGTGAATGGCCGGGGCTTCAGGACCTGCTACTCTGCTGTGACAGGCAGCGCAAGTGCCAAGAGGCTCCTCCAAAGGCGGTGGCCCCGCTGCCCGGCCTGTCTGTGAACCTGTGTCGCTCCAAAGCTGTCAATGGTAAGCTCCACGGAGCGGTGTGCCACTCCTGGGCTTGTCCTCCAGGAAACTGCCATCTGGCTCCTGAAAGGGCCTGGCCACGATGAAGTCCATGGTGGAAGGGTGATCTGGGCGTCTATCCTTGGGAATGGACAAGCGCAGAGGCATCCAGCATGGGTCCGCACACTGCCCAGCACAGCAGGGAGCATGAGGACCAAGATGACAAGGGCAAGTCACACGGAGCGGGCCTCACAGGGTCCAATGAGAGGGCACTGGGCCAGTGAAGGGTCAGCTCACTGCCCCCCTGCCCTGAAGTCACAAGGCAAGCCGGTGACGCCGGTTCTGAGGCTGCGGCTCCCTGTCTGGAGTGCAGGAGTGCGGCCTGGAGTGCTCGTGCCCCCTTTTCTCCTGGCACCTGGGCCAGCCACACCTCACGGCGCGTGCCCTGCCCTTGATTCCCTACAAGAAGCAAACAACATCCAGCCCCTAAAGAGGCAGGATGCTGGAGACTGAGGAACCCGGCCCTGGAACCACCGGCAAAGTGTGCAGGCCCCCTCCAGGGCGGCCCAGGCACACCTCTAGCCTCAAAGCCAGGATGTCGGGTGGGAGGCACAGGGTGGGACAAGGGAGTCTGCCACGACGACCCGCTACTGACAGCTGGGACCCAGTGGACACGGGTGCTCATCAGGACAAGGCCACTTACACATCATAGATCTTGATGTAGCCATCGTCTGACGCCGTGACGAGGAGCTGAGAGTCCGGGGAGAAGGTCAGCGAGCGAATGGGCATGGCGTGGCCTGCAACGCACAAAGGCCCGTTAGCCTGCATATGGCCATCGCCTCTCTCTGCCTCCCCGCAGTCATCATGAGTCACGAGGTGCTGCCGCCAAAAAAGGGCAGATCCTGACTGGGCCCCTCCTGCCAGTCTTCTGGAAACAGGCTGCCTGTGGCCCCTCCCCCGGGAGCCCTGTCTCCTTAGTTCTCAGCTGGCTTTGCTGGAATTCAGCAACTCCTCGGCTACGAATCAAGCCCAAACATGGAAACACACATTGCTTCTGACTGGTGAGACTGCAGAGACGACGCTGCTTCCCCTCCCAAATCATCTAGTGCCGAGTACAGGGTACAGGGAGGAGGCCGCGCCATACAGCCACTGGAGAGAGCACAAATCTTCCAAAAGCCACCGGAGGACGCCACCGCCTGCTCCTCTGCCCGTGCTCTGGCTCCACGCATTGCGTCCTCCCCAGAGGCACTGGCTGGGCTTTTACGGCTCTTATGTAGCCCCCTGGCCACAGTCTTCACATACATACAGATCCTTACTTTTTTGCCCCTATATAAGTAAAAACTAGACTTTCAAGGAGAAACTGTTAAGATTAAAAGAAATTTACCTAAAAACCCCCACACAACAGGGGAAGATTAAACTAGAGTGGCCACCGGTGCGTTCGGGAGGAAGCTATGAAGAAACGTAAGGGAGCAGAGAAGGCGTGGGGGTGGTCGGCCTCGGGGCTCTGGGATGGTCGGTAGAGTTCTGTCTATGGACATGGCTGGTGTTCACCTAGAGAAGCGATCACGTCATCTGGATTCATGTGGGGCTTTCTGGGATCTGCCTTAGGTTCTGATAAAAGTTTTCTCATTAGGGTTAAAAAAGGAAAGTTTTTCCTCTACCCAATCTATACGTCCTGGGGCACGCACTTGCCTTTTCCAGGTCCAGGTTAGCCTGTGTCTGCAATTGAGTGGATTCGGTCACTGCTAACCCACAGCCATTGCGGTGCCAACAATGACTATCTTCACGCTTGTTCGGAGCGTGTGACTATTGACGGGGTAAGTTCTGAGCAGCAGAACTCGGAGCCCCAGGGGAGATTCGCTTTTCACTTGCTTAGGCAGAGCCAGATTGTTGTGAAGTACTAAGTTCGCCACCGCCCACCAACATGCTGGCGGTTTCCTCCATCCCTCGCCAACACGCGGAGTAACGAATCACTGCAGCCTTGGGCAATCACAGGCACAGTGCCGTACATGGGGATGAGTTTTCCCTGCCAACATTTCTAAGTGTGAACACACTCGCTCAACATGGTCGGATGCCCAGATCGCCCATGCTGCTTGGGGTACAATGACTTAAGATATGGGTTATCATCAAGTGGATAAAGAATGTTTTACTTCATTTGTGTGGGTTTCACATGTCAGACACAGAGTAGACGAAGAGAGGCCTGTGTGACATCTGGGCAAGATACACACCCAAACACAAAGACACTCGTGGGAAAGAAAACCGGAGACGTGCAACCCCAGTATCATAGGGCAAAGTCACAGAGGAAGATGTTCCTAATGACAGGGCCCGATTTACAAAGAAGCAGCTTTGACTTACACAGCCGCATGGATTGTGTCCCAGGATTGCTAAGGGGGTCTTATTTAACAATCATGACCAACTTGGGCAGCTACCGTGGCAAAATGATTCACAGCATTTAGTCCAGTGATTGCATTTCTATGAACTTATCCTAGGAAAAGATGCCCTGGTGGAGTCGTGGATCTGTACTGAACTACAAGGTCAGCAGTTCAAAAGCACCAGCCGCTCCGGTGGATACAGAGAAGGCTTTCTCCTCCCGGAGTTACAGCCTGAGAGACCCACAGGGGAGTTCTAGGAGTTCTAGCGTCGTGGGATGCTTATGTCAATTAGGCAAAATGAAACAGAAAGCAGGAGTCCAAGATGGCAGAGCCGGCCGAGCCGTGTGCACTCAGATGGTTATTAGGTCGCCATCATCAGGCCATTGGGCGGCAGCGGCGGCACAGGGCTGAGGGTGTTTCGTTCGGGCTGCCCTGAGCAGGCACCAACCTGACAGCACGTAACAACAGGACGACCTGAGAGGGGGGTCAGGAAGCCTCTTCTGTAAAAGGCTTCACAGGCCAGTCTTCACTACGCATTGTTGCGGCTGGTGTGTGTGCCTGGACAAATTCTAAAATACGCTGGAGTCATGCTTAGCTTGGTCTGTACAGAAAGGTTCGCCCCCCACCGCTTCAGGTGAATGCTTGGAGACTCGCCCACGTGAGCGCGGTCAGCCAAAGGCCCGGCCACGCAGTCCCTCCGGGACCACAGAGGACGAGCACGGAAGGGCCTGGGAGGAGGCGGCGACGTCCGTGTGGTTCTCGGATTAGCAGGCCCGTGGATGGGGGTGGGCGGTGGGCATGGTGCTTGAATTTTTAACAAAAGGTTTCCTTTCCAGCCACAAAGTTCTTCAGAAATAAATATGGTCAAAAGACACGTCCGTCCAGCTAAGGCCTATTAGTGAAGCAATACAGAGCAGGCCTGTTTTTGTTTCGTTTTTACCCTGGCACAACGACCAACGCGTTCAAGTCACACCTCCGGTGAGCGACGAGAGCCAGACGCATTTCAAGGCCCGTCCCACGGGAGGGACGCGGTCTCGCAGACCTAATGCTCATGTGCCACGCAATGGCACTTTTCACGAAGCCGCCGCTCTGCCTCCGGGCCCGGGTGGCCGTGCTCGGCCAGCAGCAGCAGCCAGCGCGCGGGCGGGCGTACCTTCCAGCGTGTGCAGGAGCTTCCCGGTGGCGATGTCAAAGATGTTGACGATGCCGTCGATGGCTCCGCTGGCCAGGCACTTCCCGTCAGGGCTCTAGCAGAGAACGCGCAGAAGTGACCCTCTGAGACCCCCGCCGCCCAGCCGGGCCCAGCCCACCAAGCAAGCCCCTCGCCGCCGTGCCCGGCCGGCTTCCAGCCCAATGTGAGACTCCCAGCAAAGCCGCTTGGAAGAACCAACAGAGGCTGAGCCCCGGTGGCGTAGGGGTGGAGCGCGGCCCACGCTTGGCGGTTCAAATCCAGCAGCAGCTCTCCAGGAGCAAGCCTGGGTGGCTCCCACGAACACCAGAGAGCAGTGATGCCCCCACCCCCACCCCCCCAAAAAAACCCCAAAAAACAAACAAACAAGAGTCAACAGAAAGGATCGGAAAGAGAAGCGAGGCCAGGATTTCCTTACATAGGCAATACTAAGGATGAATTTTCCTCTTGTGTCCAAAGAATATTCCTTTTTCCCACTTTCCACGCCAAAAATGTTCACTTTCCCCACGTGAGTTCCTGTGGCCAGGTACTGGGAATCGGGGGAAAAGGCCAGAGTCCAGGCATCCACTGAACAGGAAAAAAGGAGGAAAAAAAATACAGTGAGAAAACATTTGACAACTTCAAAATAGCAATTTTGAAGACAACTTTACCAATTTAGCTGAAGGGCATCTTACATTTTGATAGAAACTGGTGCAACAGGACCAAGTACCAGGGAGGAGGATGCATGGAGACTGGAGCGGGGGCCAACGGCTTGGCGGTCTCTTTCAGTGCACACATGAAAACACACACACACACACACACACACACACACACTCACACTCACTCAGCAACTCCTCTCCTCGGGGGCCCCCAAGGAAATGACACCACCCGTCCAGGCAAAGAAAGCTCACAGGCCAGGCTCAGCCCCTCACACGTCCCTCCAATGGCGAATGGGTAAAACAGAGCCCGGGAGGGTCTCGCAGGGCAATGCACAGCCATGCTAGTGGCACGGATCATTTAAGGGCCAGCCTCCAAATCAGGCTCAGGAGAGAATGCAGACACAGTGCATGAGTTCATTTATATGGAAAACAAACACACTCCCCAAACCACAGAGGCTGCGCGGGTGCTGCCTGAGGCCGACAGTAGGGGGAGGACTGAGTATGAATGGGCACGAAGGAACTTTCAGGGAGATGGGAGGTTATGAAACTGAGCTGCAGTGAGAGAGGCACTAATGTCTAGCTCAGCGGAGATTCACTGACTTCTACACTTATAATGAGTGGCTTTAATAGTGATATTGGAGGTGATATTTTGCCTTAATAAAATAAGATATACTAGAAAACACTTAAACTATCACAAATTAATAGGGAATGAGGATTAGTAAGGGGCCTTGTTTTTAAAATGGGGGAGGTCATTTGTTTTTAATATATCCCACAAAAACTCAGTCAATGCCAAGAGTTCCATCCAAGTATTACTTATGCACTGCAGAACCTCAGGGAAGGGTCTCCACAAGCACACGCAGCCTGCTGTGCCGTGGCTGCCAGCAATGTCTGCTGTGTTCCTCGCCTGGGTCGCTGTCTGTGATGTAATGGCCCTGTTGGGACGTCATACGCAGCTCAGTCCCTTTCTCCTTCTCATTCACAGCAGTGAGCCCTGCCCTCTTGCCACACGGGGAAAAAGCTGGCCTAAAACAGTTTGCTAGGGAGACAAGGTGGACACGGGCACTTGCACGAATCTAGCACGTACGCCTGCAGCTGGGATGCACCTGGGGCCCCAACCAGGCAGCGACCTTAACAGCACAGGTCCTGGGTGGCCACAAAGAAAAGACAGCCAGAGAGCTGCTTCCTCCACCACTCTCCTTCAAAGGCAGCCCAACTGTGTCCGGAATCTTAACAGATTCTGCGGCCTGCTCTGCGCCCCCAAGTCCTCAGTAAGCAATACAAGCAGGGGGAGGGCGTCTGCAAAGAGAACTACCTGAGGAGTGAGTGTCTGAGGGCCTTTCTCCAAGGACACCCCTGGGGTGACGGCGATGCAATGGGCAGAGTGCCAAGAGGCTATTACGATCTTACGCCTGGAATGGTGCTCATCACAAAAAACCCACTTGGGTTCAGGGAGATTCTCTCCTGAAACTTCACCCTTGCCGACGGAGGAATGGCCACCAGTGGCTGCTGAGCCTAATGTGGGAAGGCAAATGCATCAGGTGCCCCGACCCAGGTACTGCCTCTAGTGGCCACTAGTGGCCACCACTCACTCTGGCAGGATGGGCACTGTGGATCTATTTATACCCAAACCCACTGCCAGCCGGTCGGTCCCACTCAGCGACCGTGTCAGTGACCTGGTAAGGTTACAGAAATCCTCCAGTGTCCCACGGTTTGTTCCATATTAACCCGGCCCACTGACAGTGTCTATTTCCATCACGCCAGGGGATATCTACATGGTGGATGGGTAAGAGCGGTCCTTTAATAGAAAACAATTTATGTATCGATGATTTGACATCAGTCACCTTAAGACAGGCCGGCTCATCGCCGAGGTTACCACGAGAGAGATGTGTAGATACCAGAGCTGGGCTCGCTAGACATCTATTACAGCCGTGGCCACCATCAATTCGGAACTCAGCCAAGCAGCTCTGGCCCATCCACACATAGGCCCAAACCGACAATTCTGAAACCCCAAAGTCTCAGGAACGGTTCCTGTGAATCAGGAACTGTCAACATTCACTGGGCAGCAGCGCTGGGGGAAGGCCGACCTCAGGCTCTGTTGACGTCAGTCAGCACACAGTTGGTTGTAGTGTGTGGTCAGCAAGCTGCCCCTTACCTTTGAGGGCTCTGTGTGCGGCCCGTGCTTCTGTGACCCCTCTCAGATGTAAAAAAGAAGAAGAAGAAAGGCTGCATGAATTCCCCCAGGAGTAACAAACGATCTCTCCAGAACAGCACTCTTACCAGGTCCTGCATCTATAGACTTTATCTGTTTGCCATTTTCCAAGTCCCAGAGGCGAATGTGTGCGTCGAGGGAACTGGAGGCGGCGACGGGCAGGGTGTTGCTGATGTCCACAGACACCACCCCCAGCTGATGTCCCTCCAGACTCCACTGTAGGTCCAGCTTCTCGTCATGCCTTCAGTGGGGGACAGAGCGAAGGGATGGCTTCACACACGACACACTGTACAGACCTAGCATCTGCCCGTGACGCTGATGGCCAACACTCGGAGCAAGTGGCATGCCAGAGAGGAGCCTGCGCAGAGCCAGGGTTTACCTTCAGGGCCTGGTTGGTTTAAAGGAAGGGGCTTTCACATTGATCAGCTGCAGTCATACACCGCAACACCATCACTGCTTACCTGCCTGGGAAAAAGGTGATCCTCCCCTGATTGTGCCTGGGGAGCCTGGGCACAGTGGATTTTTGGAGTCTACATTTGGTGGTTCCACGGACCCACCCGGCGCGCCGCCAGATAAAGAGGAGGCTTTCGACTCTGGTGAAGACGGCTCAGAAACCCACAGGGGCAGTGCAAGGCAAGAGCAGTGGGGGAGAGGGCACTCACCATTTCCAGACCTTCACCAAGTCATCCAGGGAGCCTGTGACCACCGTCTCTGAGTTTTCTTTCCTGTTTGTCCCCCAGGCAACTGACCAGATGGCGTCATCATGGGCTGGGATGGAAAGGGTTTCACATTAAAAGTGCGCAGGAAGCCTGTTCTAACAACTCTAAGGCTAACATCCACCTGTATCCATTTCACAAAACATTTTCTCATAGTTTGCAGATTTGTCAGGGCACATAAGAAAGCCGGCGGTTCTGAAGGCAGCCCCAAGTCCACATCACACGTTTACCCAGTGGGAAGGCCGTACTGGATCCAAACCTTCTGCCTTCAAGTTCCCTGCCCTTCCTACCTGCACACCTCCCCATGGCCCAGCTGCGTGGAACACACCCTCCTTTCACGTGACAGAAATAAGGGCGATGCACCCCGCCCGCTGCAAAAACATTACACGTGATACGAGATTTCTCTTTAAGACCTCTGGAAACCCGTAGGCAGGTCAAATCAAACTCACTGCCACTGAGTCAATTCTGTTAGGGACCCATAAAGACGATAACACTGCCCTTGTGCTTTTCTGAGGCTGTAAATCTCTACAGGAAGAGAAGAAATCCTCATTTTTCTCCCACAGAGCAGCTAGTGGGTTTGAACTGCTGACCTTGGGGCCAGTAGCCCACTATACTACCAGGGCTACTACTGGTCAGGGACAGACAATATGGCACGAGTTGCCTTTTACCACATGTGTATTCTATCTAATGAATATGAGGGGGTAACCCTCCAAAAAATATGGCTTTGTAAAAAAAATTTTAATTAAATGTTATGCTTTTTTTTTTTTTTACAAAACAACCTATCACCTTTCAAAGTACTCTCCATGACACTTCCTACATTTGTCAAATCTGCGATTCCATTCTTGGAAACATTTTTCAGACTCATTTGCTTGGATGGCTGACAGCACCTCCCTTGTTTTTTCCTTCACTCTTCTATATTGTGAAATTGCTGTCCTTTCAAGTCCCTCGTCCCTCTTTATTTGAGGAAACAAAAAGCAGTCAAACTGAGCAAGGTCCGGTGAGTAAGGTGCATGGGGCATGCTGTATTTTGCCAAAAACTGGAGCACTAACATGGCTGTGTGAGCAGGTGCACTGTCGTGGTGGCAACACCCATCCATCTGCCACAAATATGGCTTTTTTTGGTCACACACTGATAACTTTAAATATAAAGTCTGATCTGGTGGAACGAACTCCAAATGTACCACAAGTCAACCTTTTTGTCCACTCGGGACATTGACAGATGTCCAGAACATGGTTTCTCATCAATCAACATTTCACTTTTGAGTGGTTGAAGGAAAACCACTCCTATACCTGAGCTTTTCCTATAGCACTGTCTCTGTAAGCTGTGTTCACCATCACAACAGTTTCTGTGGCATTTCCCCCTGAACAGGGGACAAAATTTCTCAGTTGCACATTGTTCTCTTAAATCAGTCATTACAAAAAAAACAAGGTTCGAACACAGCTACTTTTACAAAAAAATCACTGTGATCAGAGAGAACCTTCCTAAGCGACGCCACTGGGTGCACTCATTGAGAACAAGTTGCTCAAAGCTCGCCTTGCATGAAAAATGCATACCTCTGCTCTGCTGACTGAAATTCTGTTTTGTTTTGGCAGGGGGAGTACCTCCTTTACAGTCAGTAGCATATCTATCTTTTTATAATCCTTTATCTCAATCACAACCACCCTGCAGAGTGGGTGCCATTAGTATCAGGCCTTTTTATGGGTTTTTTTTTGGGGGGGAGGGCATCACTGCCCTCTGGTGGGAGTGGAGGCCCAGCCTTGCTCCTAGAGAGCTGCTGCTGGATTTGAACTGCCAAGCTAGTGGGCCGCAGTCCTTTACTCAACCACTACGCCACCGAGGCTCAGCCCAATATCAGGCCTTTTTACAGACAAGGAACTCACAGTTTAGTTCACCCAAAGTCTTAAGGCTAGCAAAGGGAAATGCTAGGAGTCCATGCCCAATCTCTCTCATTATCTGACTCTGCACGCTCCATCGCTGGTGGGCCTGCAGACCCGGCGTGGGCATACACAGTGGCCAGAGCACGGGGTGGCTTTCTTCAGTCAGGAAAGCGATGCCCCAGGGCCACTGTTCCAAAATATGACTAGAAAGGCACCCATGGCATCCAGTCGACAACACGGTGATGCCATGGCTAAAACATCAACCGGTAAACTAAAGGTCGGCAGCTCAAGCCCAGGGGCCACTCCTCGGAAGCAAGGACATGGCAGTCAGCTCCCATGGATGACAGCCTGTGGGAGTGCAGGGGCCGTTCTTCACTATCCTACACGGCGGCTGGGAGCCAGTCAACTCGTGGGCATGGAAACAGAACTTCCACATCCATGGCTGCCAGGACCAGCCACCTGGTCACGACGGTGACCTGGGTCTGCTATCTGGATGGTGTTAGCGACACGTGACTGCTGTGCCGAGTGGCGACTCCCACTAGCTCACTTGGAAGAATGTGTCTGGCTTAAATTTGAGTCTCCCACCATGCTTACGGAGAGGGAGCCCTGTGAGGTATTCCAGACGCCTCCAGGTGAAGAAAGAAACCAGGCCGGATAGTTTACGCACTCACCTGCTTCTTTTCAGACCGGAGCCTCACGGGCTAGAGCACTCTCGGGCTGAACTCTGGGCTGTTTCCTGCTCTGCTCACTACTGCTGGCGCATAGTGCTGTGCCCTCCCCGACATACGTCACCTGGGTCCCCAGGCAGGCCCAGGGCCCCTCCTCATGTGAGCTGGCAAAATGCAGCTCTGAGGCTCAAAGCAACTCCCTCCCCACCTCCCAGCCCCAGGCAGCTGGGCAGCTCAAGGCCTGTCACCTGACGCCTAGGTTTCCCTGTTCAGGTAGGCCGAGGGGGTCTCTTGCTGGCTGCCTCGGCCAGTCCTTCTGTCCAGTAAGCGTACTTACTACTTACGGAGGAGCTGCGTGTCTGGGGCAGCAGGAGAGCTTTCAAGAAACCCCGAGTGACCCTGTTCTCACAGGTGAGATCGCTTCAGGGGGCCGGCTGCTTACCTTGCTCCTGTTTGAAGAGGATGCCGTACTGAAATAAAGAATAGAAGCCACATTAAACCCTGGTTAGGGTGCAGGTACTCCCGCCCCACCCCTGCGAGCGTCACTAGAGAGTCATCTCCTTCCCTGGCCCCCACCTCCTCCCGGAAACTCCGAGACTCCTGCTCTACCGAGAGTAAGGGGCTGCTATCAGAGAACAGCCTGTGCCTGAAGAAGCTAACTCGCCTCCCCTGCCCTCCCTGCTGTGCGGCGATCCACTCCCCAGGCCCCCCCGACCCCACCTATGTTAATTCTACTTTCTGTTTCTGCTCCCACCACCAGGCAGCTCCGGGCTGCTCACAGGGTAATTTTCACAGCCGGATGAAGCCATGAAACCCAAACCTGTTCTGTTCGCTTTCTTTTAAACAAATGATTTATTTTTTGTTTAAAGCCATTTTATTGGGAGCTCACACAACTCTTATCACAGTCCATTGTGTCAAGCACATTTGTGCATGTGTTGCCGTCATGATTCCCAAAACGTTTTCTTTCTACGTAAGCCCTTGGTATCAGCTCATTCCCTCCTCCCTCCCCCTCAATAATTGACAAATTATTATTTTGTAAACAAAGACCAAACTCCCTGCCCTGGAGCCACCCTACAGGCAGAGCGGAACTGCCCCTGGGAGTTCTGCCTCCTTGGAGGGGGGCTGGTGATTTCACACTGCCCCCTCTGCGCCGCCTGTGTGGTCAGCAGCCCAACTCTCACCACTCCGCGCCCAGGGCTCCGAGTGCAGCCGAGAGCCAGACGAAAGAACCTGACTGCTGCGTGCCTTCAAAGCTCACAGGGCCACGGCTCGGAGGGTTCGGCGGGGCTGGGAGCCGGCGGGGAGCAGGCTGCCAGAGCTCTCTGAGGAGCTGCTTGAGGGGTCCACCCACCCACCTCCGCGTTAGCAGCTGAGCACTTGGCCTCTGTGCCTACTGTTTGGTGCGAGGGCCAGGTGCCCGGGGTCACCCAGCTCTTTAAAGCAGAGAAAGCAGCCCTGCTCAAGCTTGTCAAAGAAGAGACCAACTGTGCTATGTGTCCTCTTGCCACAGGCCTTACCTGATTGGTCATTTCCTTAACTGAGGCCGAAGAGCTAAAGGCCGGACGGGTCTGTGGAAACAACACCAGCGTTTCAATATGGGGGCATCATCAGGATGAAGGAGGCTCCTTGACAGGGAAACACGGGAACCCTTGGTTATGGAGCCGCTCCAACACGTTCCTATGGGTCAGACAGAGGGGCCCCCTTCACAACCCGTTCTTTTTGTTCCCGTGAACCCCAAGAACTCAACTGTGCCCCCACCCAGGTCTCTTCTCCCCAACTCTAACCATGGAGGACCAGTCTCTATCCGTTGCAGCTTTTCAGAGAAAACCCCGGGGCCTGTTTGTTTTAAGTATTATTTATTCAAAACTCAACTAGTACAGATGCAAAGACTTACTGGCACGGAGCTGATTCTCTCTCAGGGCAGGGCAGAATCGCCTTTGATCTGCCGAGGCCGTCCATCGTTAGGGGAACAGAAAGCCTCATCTCCCTCTGCCAGAGCGGGAAGAAAGCCCAATGGATGCATGACTCATTCTCTCTCTTACAAAAGCCATCGGAGTCTCGAAGGACTTTTTTCAGTTACCCAAAGACCCAACTTACTTTAAGAATCGGCTTAATTTTTCAAGTTACAAGGGTCCCTAATATTTTGTGTAGGTGCTATGCACCCCTGTACCTTATCAGAATGTTTTTAAATGCAAAGAACACATAGGGTTACAAAGGAAGTCAAGAACAGTGAAAAACAATTTCACCCTATCTATGCCGAGGAGTCTATGTGCTCCTTTATTAATTCATTACATAGCAAGATCTAGCTAACCTCATATAGCTACTGCAATTTCCCAACTTAAGAGTGGACACAGCATCTCCAGATATGAAAATATAAGTGAAAAGAAAATATTAAAAAAGAAAATATAAGTGAATTTCCACTGGCGAGGTCACAATGTTAATAAATGGAATGGAAAGATGATGGCATTTTCCCACAAACTTTTTGACGCTCCCTCCCAGGTTCAAGATACTTGCATTACATTTGCAAACCCAAGAAGGTTCTTAGAAAGTTCTTCCAAGAATAATGGGTTGGGGGAAAAAAACTCTTTCTGGACTTCTGAATGACCCTGGCTATGAAGATTTCAGTTAGGTTAGTGTCTGACACATTTGTGACCCAAGAACTGTGTCCTGCCCAGTGCAGGAAGGACAGTAAGGAGCTCCAGTCAGTTGTGCCGAAGCCAAGGATGCGATCTGTCTGTGCACCAATTCTGCCCTGTGAAGCACCACACACAAGCGAACAGATAAATAAACCCACTCATAAATACTCCGACCCAGAGTCATCCTATCTTGGGGCTCCGAGACTGTCAGTCTTTTTTTGGGGGGGCATCACTGCTCTCTGGTGGTGGGAATAGGAGAGACTGTCAGTCTTTATGGGCGCAGAAAGCCTCATCGTTCTCCCTCAGGATGGCTGGTATGTTTGAACAACTGACCTTGAAGTTGGCAGCCTGACGCTTACCCCACGGCACCCTGCTAATCGAGGCCTTGTATGTCTTGGTGCTCTTAGGCTGGTCGGTTCCGATTCACAGCAATCCTCTGCACAGCACCCCTGTGCCCACGAGGACGGACACGCCGAGTCCTGTACCACCGCAGTCTTGGCTACGTTGGAGTCCACCGCTGCAGCCCGCGTCAGCCCACCTCGTGGAGGGTCTTCCCGTTGTTCTCTGACCCTCTCTCTCCTTTTTGAAGCATGAGGTCTGTCCTAGGGACTGGCCCTTTGTGGCAACATCAGCAAAGCATGAGAGACCAAGTCTTGCCACCCTCTTCTAAGGGCGTCCTGGCTGGACGTCTTTCTTACTTAACGACCGAGAAAACGCTACCAAAAAAGCAGTCTCCCCCAAACAAGGGTGTGAATCCATCAATAATGAACTTGGACCCATGTATGTCAGGGCCTTGTTAAGACACTCCCGAACCCTAACACCATTTCAAGGGTATTCTGATCATACTTCTGGGTAAGGAAACTGTAGCTGAGAGCTTAAGAAAATGTCCACGGTATGCAGTAAGGCGCTTCTGTAAACAAATGCCGATGCCAACACCTTCGGATCCCGCACTCTACTCTCTGCTGGGACATCCCTGAAGAAATAAAGTCGGAACACAGACAGACATACCCATCGCTATGTTTACCACAGCAAGTTCTATAAGAGCAAAAACTCAGTCTGCAGAGGAATGGCTAAAGAAACTCTGGTATGATGATTACACATCCCTTAAAATAACAATGAGTCGGGCTGAGGCCGGGTGGCCTAGTGGTTGCGTGTGGTTGTCAACCACAGGGTTGACAGTTCGAATCCAGCAGCAGCTCTCCAGGAGCAAGGCTAGGTTTCCTACTCTCACCAGGGCAGTGATGCCACAAACAAAGAAACAAACAAACTAAATGATGAGCCTGTCAAACACCTCATGGCATGGACAGAATCGGAAAATATTACGCTCATCAGTCATATAAATAGATACGTTTCGGCACCACTGGGATGAAAAGAAAAAATAAATAAAAATGGTTTTCACACCAAAGGAAAAGACTGTAGACATGGACTAGGCTAGGGCTGAGGTGTGGAGGAGAGGAAGGGGCCAGAGAAGTGAGGAGAGAGGGTGGGTGGGAGAAAAAGAAAAAGCCAGAAAACTCCCGCTAAGGTTAGTCTAATACTAAAAGGTGGATACAAGCTTTGCAGTAGGGGGTGTGGGATGGTGGCGAGGTGGCACTCTCAGCGGAGTAACCCCACAATGACTGCCTATCGTTTTTTGCAACATTTCAGCAGAATTGTATTATAATTCTTAATCTTCCTGTGGTGAGTTGTAACAAGGAAAACATGTTGCGTAAGTTCCACTTACACGACCAATATACCTCCAAAGGTAAATAAATCCACACTTTTACGTTTTGAACTTTCTTTTCTTTTTTTTGAGATATATGTATCAGTTCATTTTATTTGGGTATTCAATAATATTCTTGGTGATAATGCTGACTCCATGAATCGACCGTGCTGCCACTGGCTGTAGGCCTGAGCCTGATTCGTTTTGAATTTTCTGATGTGCTCTGTTCAGACCTGTCCTCATCCGACGATGATGATGACACACCGAATCACTCCGATTCACCCACCCATTCTGCAAACACATACAGGAGTTATATTGGCTTTTGTTGCGTGTTTTCGGCTGTACTTTTTGTTAAAATCTCAGCGAGGTTACGTACAGCATTGTGGCCATTAGTACTGATGAACCTGTGCCCGTGACTTTTTAAAAGAATAAAGTAGCAAATTACGGAAAAGGTGAAGAATCACCCAGGGCTTCCGCTCAGGGAGGAGGGAGGCGGGTCATCAATGTAATTCGGTGTAGGGATGTTGCCATTCAACGTGGAAACGTTTCCCCAAGCCCCTTTGTGGCCAGTATGCCTTCGAGCTACGAGATGCTACGTCGAAGCCACGCACACCTGCGTCGCGTGTCGTTCTACCGCTCCCACTGATAACAAGCACGACGAGGGGTTCTGTTCGCTGCGGTCTGCTCTGGAAGGCGCTCTGCGGGGGAGGTAGGGGCACCCACTCGAAGGACCCGGCCCGCCCGCCCGCCCTCTTGACCCTCCGGTTCTCCCTGCTGGTTCCCGGCGCTTCCAGAGACGTGCCTTGACTCCGGTACCCACGGCGGAACCCGGCTCCGTACGCGACGGGACCCGCGGCTCCCTGCTGTCCCGTGACGGGGAGCTCGCTACCTCCGCCAGGCGCGCGGCCCGGGCCTGCAAAGTTCAGGCAGCACCGCACTGACGGAACCGAGACCTTCCCCACGAAGAGCCGGCCTGGACCTCGGGTCTGCACACAGCACGCACGGGAGGCAGGCCCCAGGGGGGCCACCGCCAGGCCCTGGCGCCCCCTTGGGGCTCCGCTCACCGCCCCCCACCCCGAGGGGCAGCCCGCGTCAACGGGGTCGCGGAAGCCCGGGGCCATGCCTGGACAAGCCTGTTCGGAGGCGGCCTCGGCCTCGGCCGCCCTCCCGCCACCCCAGCGGGGGCCGCCCCCAACGGCCGCCGCGACCACTCACCGCGGAACTGCCACGCCGCGCTTCGGAAACCCGGCTCCGCGCGACCCCGACGCGCGGCGATGAGCTCAGGAGAGGGCGGGGCTTGCGCCGCAGCGCCCCCTGCCGTGGGGACGCCGCGCTCCCGGCTGACGCAGCGGGGGGCGGGGGGCGGGGACAGGCGCGAGGCCACGCCCCGTCCCCGCCCACTCCCCTGGAGGCCAGGCGGTGGTACCGTCCCTTGATTTGTAACCCGGTTGGGGTACCTCCCAGTCTCAGGTTCTGGTAGCCAGCCGCCTGCCCGCGGCCCGGGAGGCGTTCCAACCCGTGGCGAGCCCCGAGGGCCGGGTAAAGGGCTTCCTCGGTTTCCCGGGCCTCCTTTCCAGCAAGCCCCGCTTTAGGCACATGGGTTTCAGTACCACCTTCTGCCCTCGGATCGCGGACTCCACTGTTTAACGTCTAGGATTTTACCTCTGAAAAGGAAGAGGAAGGAGGAAAGCGGGCACAGGCGGCTTGCTTTATCAAGCTGTAAGGCACGAGCCACTCCTTAGGGCGGGGGCGGGGGCGTTTCCACTTTAGATCGTGGGTTTGAGGATTTTAGCAGCGTTTTACAACGAGGCGGAAGGGAGTCCACTCAGGTCTCTGGGTCACTGGGCCAGCCTCTCACAGAGCAAGAGGGAGGAGAAGTTAGGGGAAGGAGACCGTCTAAGAGACAGCTTCCTTGAGGTTAACGCAATTCACTCCGCCACCCAAAAGATTCCACTCTCCCGTCTCAAACTGGTTTGAAGTTCAAAAACCTGCTGATTGCTTTACAGGGTCTAGTGAAAGCAACACCATCTCTAGTTCTCTGATGACCTCAGAAAACTTAAGACCAGCGATTCCCAAAAGGGCTGGTTTGGGGCAAGAAGATGCCCTGGACTTTATCCCTAGGCACTCCTTGGAAGATTTGAACCTGCAACCTCTCTATCAAGGAGGTCATGAACTCTTTGGACCGCCTAAGGACTCAGAACATAAAACTCAAGGGTGGAGGAGATCATCTTAGGATGCTTGATGCTTTTTCAGAATCTGCTGTCTAGACTCCCTGGCCTGTCTCTGGACTTTGTTCTGTAACACCTCCATCTACAGAAACTATTCATGTGGCCAGAACAGCCCCTGTACGCCGTGGGTATAGAGAGTTTGGGTCAAAGTCAACCGTTTTAAAATTTACTCTGAATTGTCACAATTCTTCTGGGGAGCCTCCTAAAGGTCCAGGGCCCCCAGGCCCAGCTTCTGGGTGTATTTGGCATGAATGCTCCTGGCCCCAAGGGTACAAGTTAGATCCCGAGTCAGAGGGTGCTGCCACTTCACACCGGATCAGTTTTCCCTTGCAGGGGCCAAGTGTTGAGTGGAGGTGGCTATTCAAGGTACGTTCCACACAGCCAAGGATGCAAACTCTCTCCTGGCCAAGCCCAGGTCTCTAACGTGCAGAAGGGACCCCTTATTATCAGTTCCCCCAAACAATGGGTTTTAGCAACGAGTTGTTTTTGCTGAAGTTTCTGGGTTTCTTCACATTTGGGAAATAAACTGGTTATACTGTGAATGAATTCTCCCAAGCCTGGGCAAATTGGGCCATCTTACGTTTACCTTTTAGCTTTTGAATAATAAAAAATTTTAAGTATCTTGGAAAGCTTTTTGTTTAATGACCATTTGACTTTGGGTGGGGGGGCATCACTGCTCTCCGGCGGTGGGAGTAGGAGGTCCAGCCCCACTACTGGAATTGAACCTCCATCCCAGTGGGCTGCAGTCCCGCGCACAACCACTACGCCACCGGGGCTCAGCCCTAGACCATTTGACTTTGGCTATCGAAATCTGTGGCCGCTGAGTTGATTCCAACCCCACATGTTTCAGAGTTGACCTGGACTTCCTATGGTTCTTGGTTGCCAGGTCTTTCTTCCTTATGTCACTGGGTGGATTCAGATGCTGGCCTTTCAGTGAGCCACCTGGCTGCCTTGTCATGGGGGTGGTGTCTGTTTGTTGCTCTGCTGGCAAACAGGGTCAGTGGTGTTTCTAGACCAAGACAGACTCAAAAGAAAGGTCTGGCCATCTATTTCTGAAAAGCCAGACGCGGAAAACAGGTTCTCAAAATAACTCAGTGAGTGAATGACCCGCCTAACGACAGCACAGACTTTCCCGCTCTGTAATTCTACCATTTGGGCAAGAACGCTACATCACTCCTTCAAATGGCTGCACTTGCTTTCATCCCTGTGCCCAGAGCACAGACCAGTGGACCACTGGCAAGGCCTTAGCACCGGGACCTTGAGTAAGCTGTCGGGCCTTTTCTGTGCAGCTGATGAAGTCTATGAATTGATCTTGTAATGTTTCTGAGTGCATGAAAACAACACACATAAGATTAAGTTTTTTAAAATGACTGTACAAAATACAGATGCTAGAATAATACACGTGCTGCTTCAGTCATGTAGCAGGTTTAATAACTTCCATGATTTCAAAGTAGAGATGCGTGAAAGCGCTATTTTGAAATATCTGCAGAGGCTGCCGTGGGATCTGAAAGTGTCCGGGGTATCTGGACAGGGTCTCTGGTATAGGTTCAAACACAGAACGACCGTGAGGGTGGCACGGGCCTGGGCCGTGTTTCGCTCTGTTGTACAGAGAGTCATTGTGACTTGACGCTGTCTCAATGATGCCTACCAACAATGGTCCAGTTGGTGACAAAGCCACCCACACCTCCTGCCACCATGTTGATTCTGACTCCTAGAAGCCTGACAGAACTGCCCCCCGGGATTCCCAAGGCTAAACTCTTTACAGAAGGAGACTGCACAGCTCTCTCCTTTGGATTTGAACAGTCCACCTTTCAGTTAGCCCTTGAACATTTATAGTCACTGTACCGTCCCGCCCCCTCCAACACAGGAATTGCTAATAATCTGAGCTTGTTGCCAATATTCATCATTACATTTCAGTCAGAGGGCTGAGCCCGGTGGCGTAAGTGGTTGAGTGCAGGACTGCGCCCCGCAGGTTTGGTGGTTCAAATCCAGCGGCGGCTCTCAGGAGCGGCACTGGGTCGCTCCCACGACCACCAGAGGCAGTGATGCCCACAAAACAGAACAAAAATTTCCGTCAGAGGTTAGGGAAAATGAAGATGTGATTCTTTTCCTCCATCCCCAGTTCTCTGTTGTAAAGCATATCTGCCAAGACTTGCTGAATGTAATCACATGGTGTTTAAATAGCTCTTCTAAGAGCCACGCCTGGCCTCGCAGGCCAGGAAAGGGTGAAAAGAATTTAGAACAGGATCCAGTAAAATCCAAACTGCTGATGAATAAACCCCAGTGTAGGGCCTGCCCTAAAAAGTCTTGCCAATGAGCCAAAGGCCTCCCTGAAGGCAGCCATCCCCCAGGGAGAGATCCCCTTCCAGGGTGTGGCCTTTCCAACTCGCCCAGGCCAGTTTGGGTTCGGAGAGACCAGGCAGACAGAGAAATGCAGGGGCACAGTGTCCCCAGACTCACCCCCAGACCCCACCTCTCCTCTCAGACTCACAGGTTGAACAGTTCAGAAGGCCAAGGAGCCGACACAACACCTATCTTCTCTCTCTCTACACCAGTGGTTCTCAGCATGCTGCATACAGTTCCTTATGCTGTGGTGAACCCCAACCATAAAGTTATTTTCATTGCTACTTCATCACTGTCATTTTGCTACCATTACGAATCCTAATGTAAATATCTGATACGCAGGATGTATCAGGTGACCCCTGTGAAAGGGTCGTGTGACCCCCAAAGGGGTCTCGGTCCACAGATAGAGAACTGCTGCTCTACACAATAGCAACACGGAGTCACTAGACCTCTACTTGTATACCTCCAGGGACAGGGAGCTCACTACCTCCTTGGGAAAAGAGACTGTCTTGGATGACCTCCTAGAAAACATGAAGCAGGGGGCACAGGGTGTCCTGCAGGCAGAGTCCTCTTGTCTGTGGAGGAAGGAGGGATCTCATGGGCTGCACTTGCCCTGGGTGGGTGAGTGGGGGGCTTTAAGATCCTCCATCTTGACTCCCTGTGGTGTTCCTCCATACGCACTCTGGCTAAGCTCACGTCAGCGACTGCAGCCCACTTTTCTGATGTGACCCCCTGGTGAGCCCCCAGTCTCCAGAGCTGGCACCTCCTTCTGTCCTGTGCACCCTCCCAACTCGCTTCCTCTTTGCAAGCTCGCCTGTGAGGGGTGCTGCCCTCCCAAGTCCCCCTCCTTCTTGGATCTGCTCGCCCCTCCCTCCCCTCTCTTTCCCCCCCCCCCCACCTCTACAGACAGGCCTCCAGGCCCTTCTTGCTCTCCAGGTGAGCCCTCCCACAGGGGTGAAACAGCTGGGTCTCTAGAGCCAGAAAGCTTGGGTTCAATCCTAGCCACTCTTCTCCACCCGTTCCCTTCCAGGAGTCGGTGCTGAGTCCTAATGACCCTATAGTAAAGTGACCAGATTTTAAGCAGGACACTATGGACCGGGGTGGGGGTGGGGGCTTCTTGATTAAAAATTTTGTCTAGGGCTGAGCCCCGGTGGCGTAGTGGTTGTG